>JAOYMZ010012287.1:0-20689 GCA_025802335.1 Pinguicula primuliflora
ATGAATGAACCAATTATCCAAGCAAATCAAGATGCATCTAGAATCAGCTATTTCAAAACGAAAACCAAAAGATGACTCGATTCACGTGCCTTAACGCCTTCTGAGGCCGCGGAATCTGGAGTGCCCGCATATTCAGAATCCACAATCAGCTACAGGGATCAACATTTACACAACGAAATCTATTTACACAGAGAAGAAGAATGTCGGAAGGATTTCCGGATAAAGGCGAGAGAAAGGGCTATCTGCATATGAGTAATTTTACGGTTGATGGTGCCAATGGTGTGCGGAATTTTAATCTGAATTAAAATTCAACGGTCCATATCAAACGATTCATTTAACTGTTCACTTAAAATATTTTTGATCTGTATCGTTCATTAACGATCCAGATTAAAATTCGGCAGGAAAAAAATTCATCTGTAGATTTTATTGGTTTAAGAAGACTTTGCCCTTGAAGCGAAAAATCCCGATCAACTCTAGCAAAAAATAACCCTAATGTGTTGGCCTAGTGATGGAGGCATGAAACTTAAGTCTCCAAAGAGAGATGAAGTCTCAGGTTCAATCCCTACTGGGTGCAAACAATTCTTTGGGGCCACGACCGTGGGCCAAAGGCCCGAGTCTTACCTGGTCCATGGGGAGGGGTCACTTTACATGGATCTCATGGATTAGTCGGGCCAAAAATAGTTCCGGATACCATAGTTATCCAAAAAAACTCTAGCGAAAAATCCCGATCAAATCTCACCGTAAATATTCACCAGCAACAAGTATGGAAATCGAGCAGCCGGGAAGGGAGCCGAACATGGTAGTAGATCCTAATCCTGCCACGCTGAAGGTAAAAAATAAAGACAGCTCGTCTGTATTCTCCAAATCAGTGGAATTGGAAAGCTGTCAAGAAGCTGGTATCAAGTCCAGGGAAGATCTGAAGGATTCAACCCTCAATTTCAAATGAACTTTTCTGAAAGATTTACAAGGTGCATACCCTCGGCCTCAGTTTCAAGGTTTGGACGCTAAGTCTATAATCCTCTCTGAACAGGATGACTCATGGAATCATTGATGGAATACCTTCTATATCCTTTTAACCTGAAGTGCATTGCAAGATAACAGAAAATTTGGAATTTAGTTTGATCCTTAAAACTTTGGGTCGAACGTTTAACTATAGAACTCTTTATCAGAAGCTTATGGAACTGTGGAAACCTCAAGGAAATATCCATCTTATGGACTTAGCGGAGGGTTTTACACTACTTAAATTAGATGGGATTGCTGATTATACTAAGATCCTCACGGGTGGTCCATATCAGATTCTAGGACATTATCTAAATATTCACCCATGGGAAATGAACTTTAATGCTAAAGAACAGAAACTGTCATCTATTTCTATCTGGTTGCGGATCCCAGGTTTGTCTCCTTATTTCTTTCAAGAGTATCTTTTAAAAGCAATAGTATCTCCTATTGATAGCTTTCTTAAAGCGGATGATAATACTAAGCAGGCGGAAAGGGGTCAGTTTGCTCGAGTGGCTGTGAAAATAAACCTAAGTAAACCTCTAATTCCGAATCTATATATAGATTGCATTGTCTATGCTGGGCAGTATGAGGATCTTTATAATATATGCTTCGGATGTGGTCGTTATGGGCATCAGAGGGAGGTATGTACTTATGGATTTAAAGGGGATAACAATCAAGGCAATCCTGGAAAAAATACAGAATCCACAGTGGTGAAGACTAAGCTGGGGACAAATATGTTATATGCTGAATAAAGTGAAATAAGGGTTCAGAATCAAGGAAATTGGAGTGGCCTTAAACCTAGAGATTCTCAGAATGATATTCATATCGATAGTAAGAATGAAGATACAAATTTGAATACACGGCAAAAAGATCATAAATCTTCTTTGACAGAGCATGGCCCGTGGTTAATGGTTGAAAGAAGAGGAAGGAGAGTGCAGAATTCTCTGAGCTGGTCTAACAGAGGAACTGGGAAAGAAGCAGTGGACATAAGTAAAGAGGTGGTTGGAACTCAAAGCATGGATTTTGGAAAGCGCCCATGATGCTCTGCTATAAATAGAGCCAAGCCAAGTAGGTTTACAGTTCTGGCGGAGGATCAGATGGAAAGCCATTTCAAACAGCCAAATCCGGTTATAACTTCCAATACTTTCAATTTTAAAGCTTCTAAGTTTGATACTGATTTTCTGGCACTTGCAGGTTCTAATCAACTTAATAAGCGGAAAAGTGTGAAGCATGCAAAGAAGCCACATTATAAACTTGTCACTAACAAACGCCAACATCAAGAAACTTCCCCAGTTATTATCCAGGATAAATCTTCTTCACAAGATGTTAACCGAACTATTCCTAGTTCTACTCTGGTGCAACAAAAAGAGGCCTCTAATTTGGGTCAACCCGTAGCTTTGACAAGTTCATCAAGTATACCCATGGAATCACAACAATTGGAGGATCATTCTGCAGTCAATGTACTGCACCCAGATGGATACCTCAGGCTTTTACGTGGGAAGGCAAGGCCGTTTGAAGTTTAAACCTCCTTCAACTGCGTCCTTTTTAAGTGGATGTTAAATGAGTACCGTTGAATTTTAATCCAACGATCCAGATTAAAATTCGACACCATTCGGTACCATACCATTCTGCAGCGGAAAAACTCCACGACACACATTTTGGAATTCGAAGCGCTAACTTCCCCTGGTCCACCCGCCATTTTCGTTACTGTTCTGAACAGTTAAAAGCGCTGTACTGTGGTTTGGCAAACATGCGACTTTTAGGGTTACATGAAGAAAATTTGACGGTATGGGTATGGTAAGGACAAGGAACTCGAAATTTGAATAAGTTATTTACCCATATATTGGGTTATAATACGGCCCATTGTATAGTTTAGTTTAGCATAAGACCATTACCAATTGTGGGCCGTGATGATTCTGATTCGATTTTGCATCTTTTCCCCCAAAATGCTTTTATGCCCTAATTGCCTTTCTTTTCTGCAGTTCGAGCTCTTTCCTACGGCAATTCAGCGAGCTTCGGAGATTTTGAGGATGCAAAGAAGTAAAATTTTGAACTTTTTGGAAGAAAGAGGCCGAGGACACCATTTACACAGCACCAATTACTGAAGAAAGAAAATAAAAATTGAAGCTTGAACTTTGCTGTCCACTTTGACTCTTGTTTGATAAGCTCGTTTAATATAGATGGATAGCTTACGGTTAGAGAAAATTAATAAGTTTGAGGAATTTGTCGACCGGCGCTTGAAGCCTGATCTTGTGCATGCTATTGCTCAGAGGTAGCTTTTCGAATATTTTTTTCTTCATTTACCTTCTGAATTGGTCTGTTTATTTGTCATGCAGTGAAAGGACTAATGAGGATTTTATTTACTGATACTTGCTTCCTGATCCAGTTTATGATTGGTGAACTTGGTTCTGCGTTCTGTTTGGGAATGGCTTTATGCAGGATAAAAGTTCTTTGTGATAAGAACGTTTTTTTGTACATGAATGTGTTACTTGTTAGCCTGATCTTGGGGGAAAAAATGTGTTTAAAGCCCCCCAGTAATATTTTTATCGTTTTTCTTGTGTTTTTTTTTTCAGGGACAAAGTGTTTGAGCAGCAGAAGATTTTGTATCCTCCGTATTTTTGTTGTAATATCTCTTTACTTCTGTGCAGTAGCTTCAAATCGTGCTCTGACCTTTTTGCTACGGTAGTATAGCACTATATATCTAACCTAAAAAGTCTTCGGGGCTGTATGCTTCAGGTCTTTGCCAAGATTTGGCACTGTTACGTGGTTGTTCTTTTCGTGACTTATTTCCTTGTAGCTCTAATTTGAGAAGGAACATAGAGAACCTGGAGAAGAACACCGTGACCAGTATAAGGGCGCGCGTCAACCTTGGCTCTGAAGTTTATATGCAGGCTGATGTGTAAGAGATCATGCTTCTCTTAGATGCATTTATTTATGGATCATTCTCCCAAAATTATCTAGTGCCTCAGCAGCTGAAATTCTGAGCTTATGTGAAGCCATTCCGTAGTCAATCTACTTAGTTTCCGTCTGATAGTGTTCAATAATACATTAAAGCACCATATCTTAAAGTTAAAGCCATTCCAGTGACTTGTGCATGAGGCATAACGTTTCCATGTATAAAAAAGGGAATGAAGTTGCACTCTATTGATTGTTTACATGTTTTCAGGCCTGATACGGAGCATATATTTGTCGATGTCGGGCTCAGATTTCATGTGGAATTTACATGGCATGAAGCTATAAACTTCATTTCCATCAGGGAGGAAAAGTTGGCCCGGTACATGGTTGTCTAAGTAAAATATATTTACTTCATTGAACCAGGTCGAAAACCCATGGTTGAACATCAATGGTCCGAACTTTTTATGCAGAGAGATAGAAGACTGTACACACTCAATTGCAGTAATTAAAGCTCAGATCAAGATGGTAATATTCTACCACTTCCTTCTTTGCATCAATCACTCTTCTCCATTACATTCTTTCTCGCTGGATGCTCGTTGGTTGCTATGCAGGTATGTGAAGGGATAAGAGAGCTGCTCCAGCTTCCCGTTGCTGAGTTTTGAAGTATACCTGTATTCTTACCGACTTTAAACACTGTACTACCAACATATCATGTTCAATGAAAAGCTTTTTTTGATAATTAAGCTGGTTCTCATTCCTCAGTTTTGAAGTTTATATACTCACCACTTGACCTAGATGTAATCTATATGTTCAATGAAAAGCTAAATCATATTCTTTGTTTGTCGTATTTTATTTGAATGCTTTGTCAGAATTAATACAAAAACACTTGATACATTACTGATAGACTAGATGAAAAAATAAATTGGAAAACAATGAAAGCTTCAAAATCCAAAAAGCACTGAGAACTTCAAAACCAGATTGGGCGTGGGATCATTTTTTGAGAAGATTGAAAATAAAGGGTTAGTGGCACTTGCAAAGTTGCAATACAATAGGTGGCTCTAAGAATCGCGTTTCTGGTAATTCCATTTATCGTCATGCGCTTTTTCACTTCCTGGTGCAGGGTGCTGCTTTTTTCTATTGCTCAACTTGAATCCACTCGTCGTCCCAAATCCGGAGCCACAAGATCACACACAAACTAGGGTTTGCATTCCGATCATGTCGATCCACCATCTCAACCTGTACGGAGTACTCTCCGAAACGAAGCGCATAATCAACGCCCATTCCCGCCATTTCTTGGCACTCTCGGTGCTCTTCCTTCTGCCGCTGTCTTTCTGTCTTGTCGTCTACCCTTCTCTCTCGCGATCCCCATCAATTATTTTCCACTACCACCAATCCCTCTTCTTCTTTTCCTCTCCGGCGATCGATTTTCCCCCGATTGGAGAACCCCACAGGCTCCTCCAGATCATCTGTGGACTCTTTGTGCTTATTCTCTCACTCTGCGGCACCGCTTCCATCACCTATAGCACTTTCCATGGATTCTACGGTATGCCCGTCAAGTTCGTATCATCGATTAAATCCATGGTCTATTCCTTTTTCCCACTTGTTTCAACCCTGATTATCGCCCTGTTAGCTATGGGATTGATTACCTTCGCCTTTGGGGGATTTACGATGCTCGTGTATAATGGGCTTGTGATGTTTGGAGTTGAAATCGACTATAACTATGCTTTTGTCATCTTAATCACGGTTTTGTTGGTGGGTTTGTTAATTTTCCTGAACGTGGAGTGGTACCTGTGGGCCGTGGTCGTTATTGTGGAATCTCAATGGGGCTTTTCACCTCTCAAACGAAGCTCCTATCTGGTGAAAGGGATGAGACGAGTTGCGTTCGGGATGATGATGATCTTCGTGTTGTTGATTGGATTGTTGAGTATGTTGTGTGCAAGTTTAGTGCCTCACAAAGGTGGAATCAGAGGCGGATGGGTCAGCTGGGCATTCATTTCCCAGACCGTGGTTTACACGGGGTTCATGACGATCTTGATGCTCTACGGCGTGGCTGCGAATTCTGTCCTCTATATGTATTGCAAAGCCTTGCACGGCGAGTTGGCATTTGAGATTGCAGAAGAGTTTGCTCGGGAGTACGTCAGCTTGCCGTTTGATGGTGGGAAAGTTCCTCATGTGGTGTATGTTGTCTAATTACTCTGCTGATTGCCATTGTAAAACTGCTGCTTTTTTGGTAGATGCTGCTGTAAGGTTATCGGATGCATGTACGAAGAATGATGCTACATTTACTCAATAGTTAAGTATATAAGTCATTTGACTTGTATACTTAAGTACACAAGTAGTGAATACGTTTAGCATTTCTCATCAAATTCGGGAACATCAAAAATGCACAAGTAGTGAATATGTTTAGCATTTCTCATCAAATTCGGGAACATCAAAAGTACACAAGTAGTGAATGTGCACAAGTAGTGAATGTGCACAAGTAGTGAATACATTTAGGATTTCTTAAGTACACAAGTAGTGAATGTGCTTTGTCCGGCTCAAGTACTTCAGACTAGTCCTTATTCTACTCAGGCGTCCACCTGAGTTCATAAGGGCTCAGTTTGGTATCCGTGATTGACAGGGTTAATTGGGGGTTTTCGGGGGTTTCCTTGCCAACCACCCGTTTGGTATCCAATTTTTTTAAAATCATCTGCCCGGGGTTTACTGTCCGGGCAGGGTCAACTGTTGGACAACTCATGATTTTTAATCCCTCCTGATAGGTGGGTTTACAGAATCCTTCAGTTACCCATACAGTGACATTATTATTTTACCCCCACTTCCTTTCTCATTCTCAAATCTGAAGAAAAATCTCAAACCCTCGTATGGCCATCGCCGGCGAGACCTCTCGTAAATGCAGAAATTCCTTGACCTCTCGTAATCGCCGGCGAGACCTCTCGTAATCGCCGGCGAGACCTCTCATAATCGCCGGCAAGACCTCTCAAAATTTATTCTCGTGATTGCACCGTGGTTACAACTGCCAGAAGGGTTGTTCTCAATTACGAGAGGTCAACTGCTGTGGTCTCCTTCCTTGAGCAAGATCACACCAGAGGACCAACTCCAAGGATTTCATTAGTCAACTCCTCATCCACTCCTATCTTGTGAGCCACAAAAGCTTCGAAGTTGTTCTTGAAAAGGCTAGCTAATTGCAGCAGTGTCTTCTTGTAAGCAATTTTATCAAACCACTGGTTTAACAGATCAAGATCAGACAACAAGTCCAGCGTAAGGGGTGTGCGCGTTCACGAAATCATGAGTCCGAGGACGGATCGAAAAGCTAAAGAACAATGCTTACAGTGTTGATGGGATCCAGAATTTTCAGATTGTGCCGTGGTTACAACTGCCAGCTGAAAAGGGGTAGCGAAAACGACGACTTTGCGGGTGGGATTTCGCCGAGTATGGGGATTGAGCGCTGCCGCGAGGTTATGATTGCGGTTGTACCTTGGGTGCTGTTGATGGGGAATGCTCTAGAAAAGGCCCTAGCTTCTAATTCCCCATCTGCGTTTGTGGAACAAGATCGCAATTTTCTCCAAATCATGCTACTCGTGAGCCCTAGCATAGTGGCTGTACTAATCTTAACAGATCTTTACCTGTAATTTGTTTATCGCGATTGTTTATTTTACTTCTCTTGACTCTTGATGTGGATCTTATGATTCTGCATATTTCTCTGAAGTTCATATGGTTTTGCTGCATTTCTGTGTGTATGATTCTGCTGCATTTGTGTGTGTTTCACGCTTTTATAAAGTGTTCATAGGTAAGGGTAAAATGGTAAAATGTTCAAATTCTGTCTTAAACCCAGTGTAATCCCCCGTGATACCGAACGGTCAGTTAAGATTGTCCCTCTGAAACGCAGTTGTTACCAAACAGGATTCCTGAGGATTACTGAAGGACTCCCTTAGTTATCCTGCAGTTCTCCAAAACCAGGTTTATTTTGTCCTGACTACCAAACCCAGCCTTAGTTAATAGACTAGTAGGGTGTAGATGGGTTCATATTGTGAGGAGAAGATTGATGGAATAATTGAAAGAAATAAGGCTTTGCTGGTTTCAGAAGAATATAGTCAAACTTATATAGTAGACTATTCTAAGGCATTCTCACCAGTGGCAAAGCTTGTAACCTCTTGTAGCAAATTTGGATGGTACCTTCAACAGTTTGATGTGAAAAATGCCTTTATATATGGTCATCTGAATGAGGCGGTGTACATGATTTCTAAAGAGTATAAACCTATTAATCTTGGTCATTTCACACTTATCTCACTAGTTACCGGTGGCTATAAGAAATTGTCCAAGTTATTGTTAAATAAATTGAAGGAGGTTATTCCAAGTCAAATCTAAAAAAGACAGAGAATTCCTGAGAGGAAGACTTATTAGGAAGGAATCATCTGCGCAAATGAAACAATTGATTATGCAAAAAAGAATAATTTAAGGTGTGCGATCCTTAAAGTAGACTTTTAGAATGCTTTTGACTCAATTGATTGGAATTTTCTATTGAGTAAGATGAATAGAATGAGATTCTGTGAAAATTTTCAGAAATGGATCCATGAGTGTATCTCCTCTCCTCTAGTTTTTATCCTAGTTAATAGCAATCTAAAAAGGAATTTAAACCAAAAAAAGGATTGAGGCATGAAGATCCTGTTTATCCTCTGCTCTTCCTAATTATAACTGAAGTATTGGACTGTATATTACCGAAAGGAAGTGGTCTATATAGTTATAGGGGCTTCAGTATGGGGGAAATAAGCCTGCATCAATTACAATATGCCGACGATTATCTAATATTCAGTAACGGGAAAATGGAGGATATGCGGGCAATAAAACATTCCGTGAAATATCTGGAGTTAGTAAGTGGTTTAAGAATTAATTACAACACGCACAGATTGTTTGGAACTAATGTGCCTCAGAGTGAATTAGACAGCATCCACTCGAAAACATGAGTTGGATTCCAATATTGTAGGGATGCAAGGTAGGCAGGAAAATTCACAACACTAGTTGTCCACGTCTAATGCTATCTTTCACTTGCACGTTGAATTGCCCACAAAGCCTTTTGAGTAATTGATCTCAAACCCATACTTATTTTGCACTAATTGTTGCACCATATATGCTGTAAATCCTATGTAGGAAGAATTAGAATGAGTATGCATATGCAATATCAATTAAATAATTTGAAAGTGAAGTATTGTACCTCGATTTTTACGTATAAGTCCATGGAACTCATGTGCCATAAATTTTATGGAAAGATTGTTGTGACACTCGGTCACCGAATTAGGAGCACGAGTATGCATTGGCCCAATGTACACAATTTTTCATTTGCACACATTTGCTTTGTAACGTGCAGTAAGCGACAACACACATCCTACTCCATGAACACAATGCTTACTCATGACGGTTGGTGTTGGATGGTGAGGGAATAGCGGTAGAATCACCAAATATAGGATACATAGGATACCACAAAACAATCATATCCAACCCATTTTCGAAAATATCCGATCTACCTGAGGCTGTATAGGGATGAGAGGCATGCTCTCTACCTCGTCATTGCTTTCGGGTTCTGAATTGATTGCGTCTACATAGATTGTCCTTCTATATCATCCATCAGATCAATAAATATGGGAGATAATTACGACATGAGCACATTATGGCTCATTGGTTGAGACCAATCATCTTGGCTCATCGGTTGAGATCAACTGTCTTCGTTCACCGGTTGAGACCAACTGTCTTGGTTCGCTGGGGTTGAGACCAACTTTCTTGGTTCGCTGGGGTTGAGACCAACTGTCTTGGTTCACTGGTTGAGACCAACTGTCTTGGTTCATTAGTTGAGACCAATTATCTTGGTTCATCGGTTGAGACTAACCCTCTTGGCTCATTGTTGAGCCCAATAGTCTTGACTCATCGGCTGAGTCCATACATCTTGGTCAAGGTTCGAGAAGTTGCTTGGCGGCCCGTGCGCGCTGGGTGGCCTCGAGAGTGCCCAGGCAGTGTCCAGCCGCCAAGAATTTTTCAAAAAAAAAATATATATTTTTTAAAAAATATAATTTAAAAAATTTAATGAGAAAAACATGTTGCACAGCTTGAAAATACAATTTACGCTCCCAAAGCATTGGGTGTTGGGGAACTCCCAACCAGTTGGGCTCCCCAACATTGGGGAGCTCCCCAACTCTCCAAGCCTTGGGGCGCGGAGTGCCCAGGTGACCGATTCGGCCACCAAGGGGTCGAAATTGGGTGGCCGAAATGGCCACCTAGTCACGGTGTCCCGGGGATGTTTGGGGGCGGCCAGCCGTTTTCGGCCACCTAGATGGCTAACTTCACGAACAGGGCTCTTGGTGTAGCGCCCCATAAGTGAACAATATGGATATTGGTGGTATGGGTTTGAGGTGCTTGTACCTACATATTGTCGGGGCATATCCATGTCATGAATGAATTTCGGTATGCTCATTCACTACTACGAGTAGCTTCTTCTTCGTGTCACTCCGAACTCGTGCTGTCAAATAAATCAAAAAATTAATATCCTCTATAATTGTTCATTATAATATCGTCCATGTAAAAAAATATTAAATTAATATTTTATTGATAATAAAAAAATGCGTGGAAAAAAGATGACATAAACATTTAAGTGTACCTCAAATTATATTGAAAATTTCAGATATTTAAATGATGACTTTTAATGGTACAACGATTATGTTTTGGGTATTTGTAATTAAAGAGAGGTGGGCGTGGTGTTATATTATATAAGCGAATTTCTCGCTTGTAAGGCTGTAAACGAACCAAGCTCAAACGAACAAGCAGTTTTCGAGCTTGATTCATGAGTTTAACGAGCCGAACTTTGTGTTCGAGCTCAGTTCGAGCCTTTTCATGAGCGGCTCGCGAACAGGCTCATGAACGAGCTTACAAACCGAGCTCACGAACATGTATGCGAACAGGCTCGCGACCGAGCTCACGAACCGAGCTCACGAGCTTTTTATTATTATTTTTAGCTTTTATTTTTATTTAATATATATATAAATTAAATAATATAATATTATTATATTAATGTTCGCGAGCGGCTCGTTAAGGGCTCACGAACAAACTCGAGCTCGTTAAACTTGCTCGCGAACAAAAGTTCGGGCTCGAGTTCGAGCTCATTAATCTTAACGAATGAGCTTTTAACGAGTCGAATACGAGCTTGTTCGTGAATAGCTCTGTTCGTTTACTGTCCTACTCGCAGGTATCACAAGTTCTATGCTGGTGACACCACTTGTGGCACAAGGAGAAAACTGTCCTGGTGTCACAAACAGGTCATTGATGTCAGCATCGGGTCACTAATTCGCTCATGTATCACCAACGCAGGTTCCTTAATTACGTGCTAAACATGACGTGCACGTGTCACAAGTGCGGTATTAGTACTGTGTTTGTGTCACTAGGTTCACGTTTCTGACACAAGCATGTTATGTTTTCACGTTGATGACAGCAGCACATCAGACCATTTTGCAAAATCATGTTCTCTGACAATTTACAAGAAAAAAAATTACCAATTTTTTGCATGGAATGTATAACGATAGCTATTAATTCAAGTATAATATATTCAGTCTGGTTATATCTTTGCACGAAATGATTAATAATTGACAATCTCATAATATTCGAGAGATTTTCTAGTCCTGAATCCTTATGTCCCGATTAATGAGATACAATCCTGAATTGTAATTTTAGTTATTGTGTTGTGATACAACGAGAAAGATTAATCTAGTTCTTGGGTTGACCTATTTTATATTAATAATCATATAATAAAAATGAGATTGAACTTAGCTATTTGATTACAACACAACCGACTAAGATTACAATTTGGGACCGTATCTCATTAAAACATGTTATAAAACAATCCCGCCTCTCTCATGGCTCGTGTCTCGTTTGCGTGGGTGCGCGGGTGTGGGCTAATTTAATTAGGAAGGTGGATTACCCTCATTAAAATATAAGCTTATGGTGATTGGTTGTAGCTCACTTTCCTATTTATATTAATGAATTTTGACTTGTTGCAACCAGCGTGGGACATTGGTTTCAACGTTCCCCTCAAGTACAGCTAGGTAAATCCCATTGGACTTTGATTACCACACGATTAATGCCCAATTGGGCCAATTTTCATTATGGGATCAATACTTGGAACTTCTTCGGAAATAATTACGAGGACCTCAGAAACAATCATCGAGACTTTCTGAAACAATGCCTAAATTGGGCCAAACCCCTTCCCCCCCAAAGGCCAATTGGGCTAATCCACTTCAGACTTCCCCAGAAACAATATCTGGTCTCAGACCGCCCGCTCCGATATCATGCTAGAAAATAAACCCGACTCTGTTGGAATGACCCATACGGATTAGAGAAATATTATCAACCAACTTAAATAGGAATGTGATGCTACAATCTATCACTTTGGGCTCAAGGTTTTAATGAGAACAACCCACACTTTTCTATTTAAATTAGCACTCACACACGCACCTATACACACGAGACCCGAGTCAGGATTGAGACTGAGTCGGTTTTCTAACATGGTATCAGAGCGGGCTCAAGGTGTTATAACCCATCACCTTGGGCTCAAGGTTGTAATGACAGTAGCTTATATCTTTCTATTTAAGTTGACCCACACGCGCGCACTTATGCACACGAGATCCAAGCCAGGATTGGAGTGTCGTTTTTCTAACATCAGGACATAAGTATTCGGTATTAGAAGATTTTTCTGTAATATCTACTGTTTACAAAATTTCTTTAACTGTGGTTTTTGCTTCGTTTTCATTGTTAGTAAGAAAAATACAAACCAATAACCCAGGAATCAGTCAAACTAGCTCCTCCATCCATATTTTTTCACGTCGAAGAGGTACATGCCATCATCTTTTACTGTCCAGTAACAAAACTGGTCATAGCAAGAACTTCTCATATCGTACGTATAAACTACAAAAGCTTGATCCATAAAATTCCACCAAAAATGACAAAAATACAAACGTTGATGGAGCATGCTATCACAGAATCCCCAATGAAAATCCGCACCGACAGGAATTGTATGATTTCCATAATCGCTATCACCAGATGCACAATGAACAGTCAATAATGCTGAACCCGTAGGCAGTTCATTAGCAATGTAAACCTTCCACGGATCGCCCAACAAACAAATACGTTTTTCGCTTAAAGCAATGGTTTGTATAAGATTAAGTAGTAGTAGGGAGATAAATAAGGGACTTCTCGTCGATATATTTCTCATAATCAAAACAAATGGTGACATTCTTTGTTGAAAATGGTGACTATTTTTTTTCACCTTAAGTGTCTCTCTTAAATAGTGAGAATCGCATATATATAATTATCGAAATCCAACGGGTACCAACAATAATTTGGAGGAGTTGACTGAACATAAAGTAAATGCAGCAGGGAAATTCACTTAATTATGTCGTTTTTTTAAACAAAGAATTGAACTTTTTATTATTGAAATAGCACAGTTTATAAATCTAAAATTTTATTTTATAAATCCTAAGGAAATGTTATAAATGTAAACTCTATGAATTTTCTATTTTTTATTAAATTAATATTACGACGACTTTACCATCGTATAAATCTAAAATTCTATTTTATAAATCACACGGCTAAATGATATAAATGTTAAACCCTATGAATCTTCTATTATTTTTTCAAATTAATATTACGGCGGCTTCGTCGCCGTAAAAGTCTAAAACTCTGTCCTATAAGCTCTTTGGGCTAAATGTTATAAATGGTAAATCTTATGAATCTTCGATTTTTTTTTGTGAAAAAGACGTGTTGATAAATATTCATTCATATTGTTGATGCTATTTCATTCATATTGTTGTGAAAAAGATGGACTGATAAAAGATGAGCAGTTTGTATACCAATTTTGCTTGTTAAAATATGGGTGATAAAATATTCTCACTCCTTAGCATCCCTTGTCGTTTTGTTTGTCAGGATGTCATTTTGGATTATCACATAATCATGTGAGAATCCATTATGTCATCCTAGCAATTCGTTTTACAGCCAGGCTTTATACTCCGACTGATTACACAAAGTGAAAAATTGCACTTCAAGACTTCACCGGGTAGCACATTTTCTCTCTCCTTCAGATAGATGCCCAAGGGTGTAGCATTTTGTGCTCTTTGTCGTTGGCTAGCAAAGTTAGTGATATTTGAAGCTACCTTCCCGCCCCAACAGACGGACATCCGATCAACCAATTTCCTCAGAGGTAAAACATAATGTAATGAGCAGGATGATAAACCTTATGATATATTATATCATAAGGCTACTAAACTAGATTTCTCCACAGCCAAGACTTTAGATTTGGTAACAGACCATTACGCAGTCAAAGGGAAGATCGAATCTCGTCAACCAAGTGATCGCATGATTCACGGCTTGGATAGTAACAGTAGGTTGATTTAGTCAATAAACTTCCTTACTTAGCCATGTAAATCTTTTATATTTAAACATACACAATAAGTTGTAAGAGATCACCAATTTTGATCATACAAAGAATACTGAGAGCAATTCTCCTTTCTCGGGATTTCATGAAGATCTACTATTTCTCTTTATATACTCCTCTAGTTGGTATCAGAGCTCTTCTTGAAACATGTCTTCAGCTTCGTTGAAACTCAAGTCAGAGAACTTCCAGTTGTGACGCAAATAGGTGATGGCCTTGGCTAAAAGCCAAAAGCTGGTCATCTTACTGGCGAGGATCAACCACCGGCAGCTACACTTGTAGCTACTGAAAGTAAACATGTGATGCCCAATCCAGAGTACACCAAAAGGAAAACCTTGGACCGTTTGCTCTGGGAATGGATCATAGGAACGTTGTTTGATGAAGCAATCGGTCATTTGATTAGATTGGATTTAGCTACTGAAGTTTGGGCAATCCTGAAGGAAGCCTATGCACAATCCTCTCAAGAGCGATAGTTCCAGTTATATCAACATATATGAAATAGACTCCCAAAATCACACTCAGTTATCACTTGTTCAAATTAAAGAAAACATGTGATGATCTTGAAGCCATCAGATTTCTAGTTGCTGATCAGCAAAAGGTATTTTCGCTGTTTACAAGTCTTGGCAGCAGGTATGAGTCGTTCACCACAGTAATGTTAAGGCCACTAATGCCTTCATTCAAAGAAATAGTCTCATTGCTTTAAAGCTTTGAGACTAGGCAACTTTTCAATTCGGCGGATAATTATTCTGCCTTTTATGTTGAAAGCGGAACAAGTAGAAGTCTTGGAATAGGCAGGGGATGTGGATCTCACCCAAACTCTCAAAACTTAACATCTAGAGGACGAGGTTGTATTCATACTAATCAAAATCGCTTTTCTCAAGGAAGGAACTCAAATTTTGGTCTTAATATTCATCACGACCCTCATGATATGGTCTGCCAGATCTGTCACGAAGGTGGAAATACCACTATAAGATGTTGGCAATGATTTAATCATTCTGTTCAACTGGATAATATGCCTCAAGATTATAATATAACTCATGAGAATACACCGACTAGCCCTGATGAGTGGAAATCAGACACTGGTGCATCTGCTCATATGACTTCCAATGAAGGTATCCTCCAAAATCTCGTTCCATATTATGGTCATAGTCATGTTATGATCAGTTATGGCAAATTTCTAGAGGTTACGCGCACAGGCAATGCAGTAATTGAAGGTGAAGATAAACCTTTTCTTCTTAAAAACGTCCTTCTAGTACCTGATCTTGAGCGAAGTTTACTTTCTGTGGGGCAATTTAAATTTGATTTTAACATTCTATGTGAATTTTCTCGTGATGGTTTTGTGATTAAGGACCGAGGAACAAAGTAATCTTGCTAAGGGGCATAAAGAAGGGTAATCTTTACTTTGTTAACTCACCTGCAGTGGCTCTCTTCTTAAACAAATTTCAAGTTGTTACTAGAGAGATTTGGTATTAGAGGCTTGGACATCCTTAAGCTGTTGCAGTTGATCATTTGCTTGGAAACTTATAGTTGCTTTTGCTACATGTCTCCCCCAAAGACTCTCTGGAATAGACCCAATAGAGATCTATTTATTAAGAGTTAAAGGTATGAATATCAGACCTCTCGAAGTTGCTGTAATACCTAAGCAAAAAATTTTATTGGGTGATGATGAAACAAGATGTCCATGGAAGGAATTTTATTCGTTCTCCAGGATACAGGAAATAATCCGCAACACTCCATTCTTGCAGTTTGTTTGCAGGGAGACCAAGCCGCAGAAAATTGCCTTCCCTCTAGCTAAGTGAGGGCACACCAATGGTGATAACAATTTTTATATAGAGTAGGAGCTCCCAAATGTTACTCAAAGGATTCTCTACGATGAAGCTCAGATGCATGCCTGAGCAATGAAAGCCAAACTAGAGACAAGCTCAAATAAAGTCCAGTGATATGAAAAAGGCTCTGTTGCCTCGGCTGCTAGCTTGATTCCAATAGTGAATTAATTTGCAGTCTACACTTTCACGGAGGTGAAATGTAATCACTTAGCAATCACCTCTGGCCAAGGTACACAAAATTATGCAAAATGAAAATATGGATTGAACCTCGTCATTATCTCTATGCTTGAGATTAAGAACTGTTTCCATAATGTTTTATGTTGGTTACAACATACGTGTGGAGCTACAAAAATGAGGATGCAAGTTGTTGCGATAAAAGTATCTTGATGCTGAACAGGAAGGCAAAACCCACATCCTGCCTAAAACCTCTATAATGAACATCTAGAGTGGTAGAGCAAACTCTTGACATCTTGGCAGCTCACGGCTCCTCACAAAGTGAATCCCTATTGTGGTCAATTTTCACATGGAGATGTATACTAGTTCTTTAGCACGCATCTTCGGCCAAGGTACTTCCGTTGGTTGATTTCTTTGAATATTCAAAGTTTTCTAGAACTTGATCTTCATAATATTTTTCACTGTTTTGATGTCTGATGAATGGTCTTGGCTGGTTTGTTCCTCACCTATGAGCAAAATGGAATGATCAAGGTCGCAGACTTCACTTGAATCAGTGTGGAGAAAAATGGTGGGAACAAAACATAAAGGAACAAAAGAGCTGGACATCTTTAGTTCTATGATGGAAGAAGCAGCCATGTATATGTCAAAATAAGGGCTGCTAAAATCTGGAACAAGCCGCAATTGTGTTGTACAAAGAACAGTTACATAGCACAAAAGGGAACACAAAGGAAAACAAAGCACACTGGGATGCAAAAGAGCATCACACAAAACAGTAAAAAGGGGGAGAAAATGTAATAGAAAGAAAAAATGAGAGAAATGCATCATTCATAGTGTTAGATTAATGCATCATTCATAGTGTCTTAGTTTATTTTGTTTTTTTTTGTAAAACTTTTGGTGTAGGAAGTTGACCGTCATCAATCAAAAAAGTTTTAACAAAAAAATCAGTTGGAAATAAAGCCACTACACTTTGTGAGAGTTGTCAGCTTGGTAAATTATCTAAATTTCCGTTCAGTTCTTCTGATTTCTATTCTCTTAAACCATTTGATAAACTTCATATTGATTTTTAGAGGCAAGCTCCTACGGTATCTATGCATCATTTTCGGTACTATGCAGCCATTGTTGATGATTGTACATTTGTGCTAAGTTTTTTTTCGCTTATTCCATTGAAACTCAAATCCGACTTCTTTGATCAATATATTTAGTTTGAACGATATGTTAAATGATCGTTTGAAGTTGAAGTTATAATTATTCAAACTGATGATGGTGGTGAGTTTGTCAATACGCAGTTTGCACAACATTTTAAGGCTTCAGGCATTCTTCACCAGATTTCTTGTCCATACACGCCTCAACTGAATGGCATTGTTGAGCGTAGACATCGCATGATACGCGAGTAGGTATTACACAGTTGATCCATGCTAATGTACTTAAATCTTTTTGGCTTGAAGCCTTCACTACGGTTTTTCTCATGAATCGCATGCCTCGATCTATTTTTCAATGGGACTCTCCTTTTCTCTGTCCTTATGGCACAAATCCAAATCGTGGTAGCCTGCGAGTTTTTAGGTCGAAGTGTTATCCTTATATCTTGGATACTCGACAGAAAACATTCGATAACAAATCCATTCCTTGTATTTTTCTGGGGTATAGTGATCACCACAAGGGATATCATTGCTTCTTTGCAGCTGAGTGATGATTTTACATTTCCCGTCATGTGGCATTTGATGAAGAAATCTTGCCTTGTAAACAGCAGACTATGAATCCAAGAAATATTTCGTTAGCTCACTATAATGAGTTTTTGAGCTGTGCTGATGCCTCTGCTGATATCTCCAATCCATCACATTCTGATGTCCTGAATCCTGAAGATACCAGCAGCACTACGTCCATTGACATTCCTAACACCAGAGTGTGTAATCCTCACACATCTGACTTACTTGATGCAACTCTTGATCCTCAACCACTAGCTGCTATGGATTCTATATTCCCTGCTAATTCATCGTTACAGTTAATTTTGAACAACATATTACATCGAAAGAAATTCCTGATCATTGGATGTCTCTCGTCCCTTCTGAGTATAATCATGTGCCTCCTAGTGTGGTTGACAATGCAACCACTTTTCCTCCTATCACAGATCCTGCCTTGTCACCTGCAACTCTTATTCAACCTAACTAGTCTAATATGCCAATGGATACTTCTCTTCCAGTGACTCACTCTATGGTCACACGAAGTCGCTCAAGCATACGTAAACCCAATCCCAAGTATGCCTTGATCCATGAGTATTCTGATATTCCAAAGGAGCCTTGCACTACTAGACAAACCGTGAATCATCCTGGCTGGAAACGTGCTATGCAGGATGGGTATGATTCCCTCGTCCACAATCACACATGGAAATTGGTAACATGGGAGACAACATGAATGTTATTACTTTGAGATGGGTTTACATAGTTAAGCTCAACTCTGACAGTCATTTAGACCGTCTGAAAGCTCGCCTGGTGGCTCGTGGTTACAATCAAGAACATGGTATTGATTTCAACGAGACCTATTCTCCCGTAATCAAACCAACAACTATCCGCTTGGTACTGCCCTTGGCCACTGTGAAAGGGTGGTATATTTGACAACTCGATGTTAAAATTGCCTTTCTTCACGACTCTCTACTCGAAGAGGTATATATGGAGCAGTCGCCTAGATTTCTTAATCCGGACCATCCTCAGAACATCTACAGGTTACGCAAAGCTCTCCATTGACTTTTCCAAGTACCACACAGTTGGTTTGATCGTTTTTGCTCCTTTCTCCTCAGTTATGTTTTCATCTGCAGCAGTGTTGATCCAAGTCTTTTCATTTTTTTATGATGGACATACCTTCATGGCTTTCTGCTCTATGTTGATGACATACTACTAATAGGCTCTGACTATATGTCTCTCATAGAATTTGTCACCACATTACACAACACTTTTGCTATGAAGGACTTGGGGCCATTACATTACTTCTTAGGTATCAGTTTAATCCTACGTCGCAAGGCCCATTCCTGCATCAGTCCAAGTATACCATTGATATCCTTGAGCGTAGTAACATGCATGAGTCCAGGCCAATCCTCACGCTCTTGTGTACAAAATTCACTCCTGATGATGATGCTTCACCATTATCTGATAAAATATTTTTCCGCTCAGTTGTTGGCGGACTACAATATTTAACAATGACCCGTCCAGATCTCTCTTATAGTGTGAACTACGTCTCTCAGTTCATGCAAGGCCAATCCGTACGCTCTTGCGTACAAAATTCACTCCTGATGATGATGCTTCACCATTATCTCATAAAACATTTTTTCGCTCAGTTGTTGGCGGGCTACAATATTTAACAATGACCAGTCCAGATCTCTCTTACAGTGTGAACTACGTCTCTCAGTTCATGCAATCTCCAACCACTGCACATCTTGCCTTGGTCTGTCGTATCCTCCGCTATGTTAAGGGCACAATTGGCCATGGTATTCATATTCAAGCACATAGTGACTTGAACTTTTCTTGGTAGTAATTTAATATCTTGGCAGTCTACTCACACGTCGATCAACTACTGGCCACTGTACTTTTCTTGGTAGTAATTTAATATCTTGGTTCTCCAAGGAGAAGCAAAAGGTTTCCCGCTCTAGGACCGAGTCAGAATATCGAGCCTTAGCTCAAGCTACAGCTGAAGTCACCTGGCTTACATTTACTCCCACTTGTTGCAATAATCAATAAACTTTATGTTAAGGTTTTAATGTGGGTAACTAATATCTTCCTTGTAAGTTGTCTCATACACGAACATGTGATCTGAGCCATAAGAGTCGGGTATATTTTCTAATAAATAGCATCTGCAATCCTAATTTTTTTAATATTCAGGAGGCAGAACTGCCGAGTACAAGAAAGGAAGCTAAAAAAACTAGACAGACTGATGCTCTCTAAGTGCAAGTGCAAGTATACACCATCAAGTTGTAATACAATGCTTTAAGCAAAGGTCATCTCCCACAAGGAGTAAGCTAACTACATGCGAATCTTCTTAGCATAATACAAACCAACCAAACCATTTCAAAGTAATCTTACTCAACTACTAACAAACATGAATATAAAGATAAACAAGCGAGTTCCAAGATCAATATTGTCACTTATCAATCTCTAAAACCGAACACAAATTGGGACAAGTTCTCAAATGGGGAGATAGTTTAAGGCATCAATATGTTACCTCACCACAATGTTCAAATATCTTCCTAATCACCAAATGTTTCACCTAAATTGAAACGACCAAGGATCCGAGTATAACTCACACTATGGTTAAGCTATGAGTTAGTCTTCTAACACAAGGAGAATTT
>JAOYMZ010012297.1:0-20689 GCA_025802335.1 Pinguicula primuliflora
AATTACTAATTAAGGAGGGCGCGCGGATGGAAGCCGCACGGATTAACGTCCGTGCGGCTTCCATCCGCGCAGAGCCCTGCCACGCGGTTCCAACCCGCGCGGCAGGGCATTTTAGCAACTAAGTCGAAAAAACGGGGCACAGGTAAAAATTTTCCTTGTAACGGAGGACCTCGACTTAGGTTTGTGGCAAGAGCTGGTTGATCGAATGTTATGGTCATAAAAAATTTGTTTAGGCTAATGGGGTTGAGTTTGACCCGATTCGTGTCGTCTTCCACATTCCTTATGAATTAATTAATAAGTGAAATTATATGCGGAATTGTAATGAATGCAGATGTTTGCGTGGTTCGATAATAACCCACTCCGTAGGAAAAGTTCTTCCTATTTTGTGGTTTTTGTTCATACTTTTTCTTCTTTTATTTTCTAGTACATATAGAACTAGAGTCCACACTCTTCACACACAATCACAATCCCTAAAATCATGAGATTGATATAAGCAAGGGATTTATAACTACCCCTTCCTTATTTACAAGGTCAATCTCTAACACTCTCCTTCAAATTAGGTGGTGGGAAACCAATAACTAACTTAGATAAAACATCATGGAAAATCCGACTGTCCACAGCCTTTGTCAGGATATCTGCTAGCTATCTTCAGATCTTACAAACGAAAGTGACATAACTTTGCCTTCAAGCTTCTCCTTGATAAAGTGGTGATCAATCTTAGCGTGTTATGTCTGGTCATGTTGAACAGGATTTTTCAGATATGCGAATGACAGTTTTGTTATCACACATTAAGGGACATGTATCCTCGGGTGGAAAACCCAACTCAGTCATCAGCTTAACAAGTCATAAGATCTCTGTCACTCCTCTGGCAATTCTTCTAAACTCTACCTCAGCGCTCGACCTCGCTACTACTTTCCGCTTTTTACTCCTCCATATGACAAGATTACCCCCGATCAGAGTAAAGTACCCAGATGTAGATCATATATCCATAGGGCTCCCGACCCAATCAGCATCAGTGTACGCCTCAATCCATAGGTGTTCACGTCTCCCATATAAGACATCAGTGTCAGGTAATCCTTTCAGGTACCGTAGAACCCTCAGGACTGCTTCCATATGGTCCTTCTGGGAATTGTGCATAAACTGGCTCACAATCCCCACAGCATAAGCAATATCTGGCCGTGTGTGTCTGACGTATATCAATTTCCCAATCAAATACTGGTACCTACTTTTGTCGGTTGCCTCGGCTCCTTCCACTATCTTCAATCCAAGGTTAAGTACCATGGGTGTATTAACTGATTTACAATCCAGCAATCCAGTCTCAGTAAGAAGATCCAGAATATACTTTCGCTGCGAAATATAAATCTCGTGTTTGGACCACATTACTTCAATCCTGAGAAAATACTTCAGTATCCCAAGATGCTTCATTTCGAACTCATCGAACAAGTTCTTCCTCAGCTCTCCAATCTCATCAATATCATCCCTTGTAATCACCCTGTCATCAATATAAATAGTCAGACATGTATTACCTTGATCACGTCGCTTCAGAAACATAGTATGATCCGACTTACTCTAAATGTATCCACATTTCTTCATAAATACGGTGAACCTCCCGAACCATGCTCTAGGTGACTGCTTCAACCAATACAACGCTTTCCTCAATCTGCATACCTTGTGGGGCTGGAAGCCAGATGAAAAACCAGGTGGTCGTGCCATATACACCTCTTTAGATAAATCGTTATGCAAAAAAGCGTTCTTCACGTCAAACTGGTGAAGATGACAATCCAGGTTCACAGCTAATGAGAATAAGACTCGAATAGTATCCAGCTTAGCCACCGGAGAAAATATCTCTGAGTAATCCACTCCATATGTCTGATTGTGCCCCTTTTCCACCAAACGAGCTTTGAACCTCTCAATCGTGTCGTCTGCTTTCCTTTTGATAGTAAAGACCCACCTACATCCAACCGCCTTCTTTCCTGGAGGTAAATCACATATCTCCCATGTCTCACTCTTCTTCAGGGCATTCATTTGTACTTCCATTGCCTCTCTCCATTCCGGAATGTGCAGTGCTTCTTTTTCACTACGAGGAACATCCTCACTATAAACGCCAGCCGCACATGCACGAGCTGACTCAAACATGCTCCCCCTGACGACATCAGCAATCGGGTACCTCTAGGTTTTTGGATCATGCTCTGGTGTAAATTTCTTCCGAGGAATGCCCCGGGTAGACCTCTAAGGTAAAATCCAAATAGGAGTAGGAGTAACAGAGGAACCTGCATCACTGTTAAACCAGTTGATGGGGGCGATGGTGTTTGAGGCACTGTCGGAGATGGTTGTGGCGACTCGCTGAAGGACAAGCTCAACCAATTAAGGACATCATCAGTGTTACCTGTCTCTCCCTGACTCCTTGATTGGGTAGGTGTATGATTGAAATATTCACTTTCAACGAAGTCGCAGTCCATAGTGACAATCACCCTACAGGTTTCAGGGTTATAGCACTTGTACCCCTTCAGGGATCTCCCATATCCCACAAAAACACACATTGCACAAGGATCGAACTTGAATCTATTGACGAGCAACCGAAAACCCTTGGAGTCATAGTCAAGCATTGTGGAATTCGAGAATTTTCAGACAAAATCTGTATAGGCGTTCGAAAATTCAAAACTTGAGTGGGAAGCCGGTTTGCAAGATAAGTAGCAGTAGAAACTGCTTCAGGCCAAAAACTTGTGGGAACTTTAGACTCAAACATAAGAGCTCGAGTGATTTAAGTAAAAATCGGTTCTTTCTTTCTACTACACCATTTTATTGAGGAGTATAAGAACAAGTTGTTTGATGCAGCATCCCACTCTGAGAGCGAAAATCTCACATTTGTTGGTTTACAAATTCCCCCTATTATCTGATCGAAAAACTTGAATTTTGGTGTGAAATTGAATAAAGATCATGCGATAAAACTGGGAAAAAATATCATACACTTCAGATTTATGACGAAGACAGTATACCCAAGTCATCCAAGAACAATCATCAATGAACAAGACAAAATATTGAAATCTCTACTCCCCAACTGACGGAGAGGGGCCCCAAACATCAGAATGAACTAATGAAAATATGTTAAGAATACGAGTATTTGAAAGCGGGAAAGAATGTCTATGACTCTTAGCCAAAATACATGTCTTACAATGCAAGGGAGTACTAGAGGCTTGAGGAAATAATCGGCAAAGATATTTATGGGATGGATGACCAAGACGTCGGTGTCACAACCAACTTTGAGTTTGGGTAGAACTATGAGTCAAGAGTGTCCTTCCCAGCATCGAGCCACTTCATCAACATAATACAGGCCGTTCCTCTCAGTGCCACGCCCAAGTATTCTCCTCGAACGGATATCCTGTAATACACAGAATAAATGATACATCATCACAATACAATTAAGCTCCTTAGAAATATGACTAATAGACAGTAATTTGTATGATAATGACGACACGTACAGACAATTAGAAAGTCGAATAGAAGGTGAAATATTAATAATGTCTGCCCCTTTCACAGGAGCAAATTCACCATTCGTCATCTGTACGATTGTCTTTTTTGAGGTCTGCAAAGACACAATATTCAAAAAATCATATGTAAATGTGTTGATGGCTCCACAATTAAAAATCCACTTCCCATTTTTTCCTCATTCGCCCGATTAGCAATATTTACAGACCCGAATTGCAACTCAGGCCCAGATTTCGTCGGCCCTACATCATGTTCGTTAGCCCTGCAGTAAATTTGCTCGGCCTAGTCTCATGGTGGCCTAGGTCCTCGTCAATTCACGGCCCAAAACATTCATCACAAAATTACTTGGGCCCAGTTATATCTTGAGGGCAAAAACTGGTTTTTAGAAGGGATTTCTGGCTTTTGCGGCCAGGGCTGCGAGATTCATTACCTCCTCTAATTCGGGTTGCGAGATTTCCCGAGACTTTATCTCTCCCAAGACGTTTGCGATGGATGGATGCTCCCCAGTTTCATCGATCGGATTTCCATCCACCGCCGCAGCTGTGCCACATCCCCATTTTGGTCCTCCCATATGGCATTTGAGTCAGTAACACTCTGATTTTGTGTGCCCTAGAATATTGCAGTAATCATACCGGACATTGGGGCGACGAAATGATGGCTTCACGGGAAAGGGGTGACTGATCGTCGTTGGAATTGAGCGATTCCACCCTCAATTTGCTGGTTCATGCTTCCTTCCTATCTGACGGCAAGTCCCGTACCAATACCTAAACCCAGTGATATTTCTGATGCTTTGGAGGCCGCCGCAGGTCGTAGAATGACTTTCCTGGCAGCTTCCCGTCGGACAGTCGCATATGCAACTTCAACTGAGGGTAATGGGCTTATCTTGTGCAAATCTCGAACAATTAGTTTGAATTCATCATTTAGTCCAGCAAGGAAGACGAACAACCTATGTATCTTGAATGCGATTAAACTTCTCGATGTCATTCACTGTCTCCATAGGGTTAGGCCTCCGCCGGTCGATTTCTAGCTAGAGTGAAGAACACTGACTGTAGAAATCTTCAATGGTGGCTTTCCCTTGACTCAAATGATTAGCCCTAGTGATGAGATCGAAAATCTGAAGGCTGTCCTCCCACACCGTAAATCTTTTCTTAAGAATCTTCCATAGTTCATACGAGTTGGGATAATGTGCATATTTCTGGACTAGCTGTCGTTCCATAGATCTGGTAATCCAGCCAAAAACCTATGAATCTTGCTCTCTCCATCTTGAATATGTTGCATCAGATTCATCCGGTGATGAATTCATAACGGCCCCTGCCGACGATGTTGACCTCCATCAATCGTGCCTAGAGCACGTAACTGTTGTTGTCGAGTTTGAACTCGATAACTGCAGATAGATTTTGTTCCTCTGACTCCAATGTGGAGGATGATGAGGAATCACCACTGTTTTTTGATTTCTGATTCATGAACAATCGAAATTCTTCAAACTGATCGGTTAGGATGACATATGAGCCGATTGATGCCTACTTCTTGTCTCCCATGATGCATCGGAAACGGGTTAAACCCTAGGGTAGTGTTCACTTTATCAGTTATCGTTAGCAATCTGTCAGATATCTCCTAAACAAGGGGAGATTAGGTTGTTCATTAGAAAACTTAGCATTCCCGGGTCATTAAGATTTCTTAGCTGTGACCCGCCTTTTTTTCCAAATTCCAAACTCTCGTTCCTTATTAGATTATAATTTGTCTATCCCCTCGTTACTTTTTTTACATTTTTTCCCACAAATCCTCCATGTCTCGTCGATACAAATTTGGATTTCTGGGTGAGCGATGCCATGTGCAAGGCGGAGGTGCCGACCTCTGGCGGACCTGATTGAAGCCCACGATAGCGGCAGTGGCAGATGCAGCACGGCGCCCCAGTCCAGCCGAAAAAACCAATTTTTGTGACAGAGGAGGAGAAGAGGACACCGATCTTCAGCCTGCATCTATGGGTGGTGATCGAGATAGTCATCAGAGTTATGATTATGCTCGTTCTATTAGGCTTATCTCAATGCGTCACCTCCTCGCGATAGCAAGCATAAACTCAGACGGCCGACGAGGGCCACCAACGGGAGCCGGTTAGCAATCTGGTATAAATATGGCGCATCTCTGAATTTGAAGCTTGACTAGGTTCTTAATGGTTGATTTCATTTTGGTGTGGAGCAATATAAATTCATTGCGCGTTAACTACTGCATTTAAACAGATTACCCAGTTGGAATAATTATTGTGTGTTCAAGTTGTTGGTGATCAAATTCCTCATCTTAATTTTTGTGACGTTTCGGTGGATAAACTTAACCAACGATTTGTATGTGATACTTCCACAATTTCTTCTACGCCAAGTTTAATCTGTTTTATTCTGTAATCCCCTTTACCAATTTTCATCCATCTTTCTTCAAGATTACTTGGCTACTGTGTTGAAGGAGCTTACTTTATTTGGTCTCCATTCCTTACTTGACACTTTATTTGATCACCAAAAAATGAATGCGTTGAGTGCACTGGAAGGGTTGAGGAACGAGAGTGTAAGCCTATCTTTATGGCCCACAGAATAGTTGCTGAAGCATTGCGTGAGATGGGATGTGTGGTTGATATGGAGATGGTGATGGACAAGAAAGAAGAAGGGGATATTTTGGTCAATTTTAGCCTTTTTCAGTTTAGTATTAGGATAAGTGAACGCATGTTATGAAAATCAATCTTATAGGAATTGAGATTTAAATTTGTCCAAGTGAACAACAGGTTAGTTTTAAATCTCTAGTAGAATCAGATTAGAGATTTTCATAGTGAACGCGCCCTAGGTAGATGACGAGATTCTGGACTGTTCCTGCTCTGATACCATAATAAGCGGAATTATATGCAGAATTGTAAAGAATGAAGATGTTTATGTGGTTCGACAATGACCTACTCCACAGAAATAGCTTTTCCTGTTTTGTATTTTTCGTTCACACTTTTTCTTCTCTTATTTTCGAGTACATATAGGACTAGAGTCCACACTCATCACACACAATCACAATCCCTAAGGGTCTGTTTACTTCAATTCCTCCCAAAGAATTATTTTTACATTAACTTAGGGTGTAAACCCACAATTTACACTAATTCTGGAATTGGGCTGGAATGGGATTGAACCTCCCAAAACATAATTTCATGTTTACTAGCAATCCAAAATATTGGCCCAATTTAAAAAATAAAGTCAAGTTATCAAAAAAAACCTTCGCGTTATACATGCTTCTCCTCCTCCTACTTTCTTCCTTCTGCCTCTTCGATTTCCACACCCTTCTCACAGCACGCCATCGTTCTGCAAGAAGAGATGACCGGTGGTGATACTGAAAAATTGTTGTCCCCACCACAAACGGGGACCTCTATGGATGCATGGCTGAGCCTGCAGGATCACAACCAACAGTTGATCCTCAAACAAGCAGTCTTCAGGCAGTTGTCAACAATCCGCCACCACCTTCAAGTTCAACAAGCGCAGCGCCTTTCCTCAAAGATTACGAGGATGCTGCCGTAAGTTTTATCTAAAGATGTCACCTTTTGTATGAGATATGCACTTTTTTGCATGGTGCTAGATTTAGCATTCAATGTCCAATTAGTTTCAATTTCTTACGGTTAAAGGTTGATGGATGTGTTTCTGAGTATAAGATCCTATATTTTTCTTATTGTATATACAATTTTATCATACATAGGTGCGAAACTATAAGATTTGTGGGATAGCGGACATACTATGTTACTATATTAAGCTAAAGATACAATCTTTTATATGAATTTTGCTCTGTTTTGCATGGTTGTACATTTAGCAATAAATGTGTGAAACAATTTGTTTGAGGCATAAATGTGGACTTTATTGCTCAATCTACGAACTACGTTTGACAACATTTGTTACTTACTATTAGATCTGTTCGTGAAAGGCCAGGTACATTTAGTTGCTATGTTAGTCTATATATATATATGTAACTCTGCGTACTTAATGTAATACCTTTGATCAGGCTGATTTTCAAGAGTGGGAAGTAGCTATTGCGGAACAAAAAAATCTATTGGCGAAAAAAAAATCGTAAGAGGAAGCTAGAGTTTGAGGAAATAAAGAGGAAGAAAACAAAACTTGACATGAAGCACAAAGCAGCCGAAGGTGGTTATCCATTTGAATGGCTATCAGACTTCGATAGCTCTAGGGAGGCAACACCTCAGTCTTTAACCGACATCTCCTACCACTCCTCCCAAGACTATGCACAAAGTGATGATTCCACAAAGACAACCTCCACCATGATTGGACCGTCTTCTTACTCCTCGAATCCTGAGGCAGAGGAGGAAGATGAACATGAAGAGGAGGAGGAGGACGTGGATGAGGAGGAGGAGGACGTGGATGAGGAGGAGGAGGAAGACACGGATGAAGATGATGATGATGATGATGATGGTGATGATTTCTGAAATATTCCATCCACTTCTGCAAATCTGATCAAAGGGGGTCATCCTTTTTTGACGTTGGTAATGCAAACTTGAGATCAAATCATTTGTTTTCTAATGACTTTTTGGTGATGCAAACATGTAAATGTTGTCCTCTTTTTGAAGTAAGTGATTGACTTTTGTGGTGATGCTAACAAGTTATTTTTGTTCATCAGTTTGAGTTATTCATCAGTATTAGTTGTTCATCATTTTTACATTTTCATAATATATAATATATAGAACAACAAATATATAGTCATACACATAATTCAACAGCTCACAGATCTGTTACAATCACTGTTCGGGATGGCGGCGCCTAGGCACCCGATTTGGCCTGGCCGCCCCGAATTGGGGATGGGCGACCAGCGGCTGGGGGGGCGCCCGGGCCGCCCAGGCGCCTGACATTTTTTGCAAATTTTGTTTTTTGCAAAAAACAAAATTAAAAAAAAAAATTTGCCCCGCCGCCTAGGCACCTGAGCGCTGGGCGGCCCCAAAATGCATTGAGACCGCCCAACGCATTCTCGAACACTGGTTACGATCCATCCAGAATAAAGAACAAGAAAACGTTCAATGTACTACTAAGAAATACAAGGTGATTACAAGTCTGAACTACCATACAGAACAGATTCCATTTACTGTTTCTTCTGTTCCCTCGACATGACCTTCCATCTTGTAGGATTTTTCGTAACCGCATCTACAATCTTCATCTTCCGGTTTATCTCCATGTTGTCTAGTTCCATAGAAGTCAAATCCTGCATTATATGATCAGCAACCATCATCTTCCTGATGCTCACCTCTTCCATTTGATTCACCTTGAAGGAATTCAGTGCATTCATAAATTCTATTCTTTTGGGATCTTCATGAGTAGGTGTTTTTGGTGTCCTACATCGACTACTCTTTTGTGGATGTTTACCTGCTGGTATGTAAAGAGGTGGTGAGACCCCCACATTGATAGGAATTTCTCTAGTCTCTTCATGCGGATCTTCAATTTGCTCCTCTATTTCATTGTCCAACTGTTCGTCTAAGTCCAAATCAAGCGGAACCACATAACTTGCTGAATCTGCAGTTGCACTTCGAGCATCGTTGTAGTCATACATTCCACCACCAGTTGCCCTTGTGTTACCAAATATGTCACACCAGTCATAATACCATGTCCATTTCATATTCTTCAATTTTTTGTATTTGATGTTATCCTGTAGGAAAATAAAACAATGAATCATCAATAACTTTAAAATACAAATAACATAACGAAAGCCAAATCACTATACCGTCATCCTTTCGCTTCACAGTTGTTCGTCCACTATGATTTGCATCGAAACAGAGTCAAACGCAGACCCACTGAGATTTAGATAGTCGTTCAGTAGATTGTACTCAGTCGTCCACACGTTAATTTTGTTCTAGACTTCACGGTTGGTAATATGACTTCCCGACACATCTTATGCGATGAGGGAGACACATTTTTCGTTAAAGCCCATGCAAAATCCGTTCTCTGATCTGAATCCTTCTTTAATGCACAATTTCATTGCCTCTATTAATGTTTTTTCTTCAACTTGACTGAAGAAAATCCGTGTGTTCTGTAGTGGTGCAATATGTTTTCGAGGTGATCTTCGCGCTCTTTGTTTGCTGTTATTACTGCTTGTACTTTGGGGTGGGTTATAGGACAGCTTTTTCTTGGCAGACGCATTTCCATTCATTGGTTCCATAGCCCTGATTACCAAATCAAACAGAACACACAACCATTGTTATTTATTGCACCAAATCGATTCAACACAAATAAAACATCAACAATCAGTACACAACAGGTTTATAAATAAATGTTGACATAGCACAATGCAGACTACTGAATACTTAGAAACTCATTCCACAGTTCATTAGCTAGAGTGTCCCTCATCTGAGTCCATACTGCACTTATTCCCATTGGAGTTACATACTCTTCTGCTTCTATATTGTCAGCACCTGAATTCTCACTTTCTGTCATGTTGTCAGAAAGCAATGGATCCATATATTGCTGTCCCATAATGTATTTGTGCAAAAGTGTGCACACCATCACTATTTTGTTCTGAGTCTCCAATGGATAGAATGTAGGACTGCACAAAACTGCAAACCTTTTCTTTAGTATCCCAAATGCTCTCTCCACAACATTCCTAGCGGAAGAGTGTCTCATATTGAATAACTCTTTCGAATTTTGTGGACGCCTGTTACTAGGACCCCATTCCTTTAAATGATATCTGGTGGACCTATAAGGTGCTAAGAATCCCTCAGCATTGGTATATCCACCATCACACAGGTAATATTTACCTACATTAGGAATACATTACGAATAGGTAAGCACAACCACATATGTGAAATATGTATCACAACCAGAACAGCAGTTACCTTGTGGCACCTTAAAACCAGGATCTCATACAATACCCTACTGTTTGTGGCAGATCCCTCCCAACCGCTGACTACGTACATTAACTTTCTAGTTATATCAACCACACCACGAACATTAAATGCTATGTAACCCTTTCTCGTTTTCTACCTTGCAGAATCATCTGCAGCTGTATGGCAGAGAATGTACGTACCATCCAAAGCACCAAACAATTCTATTATAATTTAGAAAAATTAATCCTAACACTATCCAACAACGTTAAGTCAAGGGGATGAATTATTGAGAATGGTAATACCTTGAAGTATTTAAACCTTCCATCAGCACATCCTTCGCTTACAAGTTTGGGTGTTGCCTGGAAAAGACTTGATAGTCGAAGAACAGTTTCTAGCACCCTATGAAAATATTTGCTCACTATTCTAAAACTTCTTTCGAAGTCTGTTCCAAGTATCCTAATTTTCTGATGATGCCCCAGTAAACGCAAAAATATTGCAGTCTGTGTACTAGTTTATGCGTACCTACTATCCTTTAATCCTCCCTCTTCTACCAAACAGGTTTACAAGTTTCTTGAATGTTTTCTTGTGTATTCTTAGATTGTTAAAACACTCTAAAGCAGACCCACTTGTCATTCTATCCACAAAATTAGACTGTCTTTGCCTCTTTGCATTCAGACTATATATTGACGATGTTGCACGCTTTTGTCTTCTCAACTTAGTAGCTTCATCAAGCTCGTATTCATCGTACAGTTCACCAATACACCATAAAGCAAACAATTTACTACCACTGCTCACAGTTAACTCTATCTAAACGTACACACGAGAGTATAAAGTTGCATGCTCATAAAATTCCAAAAACTAGCTAACACATAATCTTATAAATACGCATAAATTACGAAACTAAACAAATGTTATACGTTCAGAATCAAAGAATTACCTCGTATGTAGTCGAATTTGAATTCACGATCGGCTAATTACGTGAATGGCAATGTTCTAGGGTTCGTTAGTTCCGCAGATTGCAGGAGATTGGAAGACGGTGAATCTAAAATAGTGTTTAATATGGTAATGACAATTTGATGTAATTTTGTTGAACAGTTGAGGGTGGATGTTAAAGGTTCAAGATGGGATTAGTTAATACCACATTTTTGGTGGAATTATTTTTTGGCCATGGATCCTAAGTTAATTCCAAAAACACACGTGACCTAATTTTCAATTTCAGAACCCAGTTTGACCACCGTTTTTTTTGTGTAGTAAACATGGGATTACATGTCAATCCCACACGAATCCCACATAATGACAGTTAATTCTTGCAAATAAACGGACCCTAAAATTATGGGATTGATATAAGGAAGAGATTTATAATTATTCCTTCATAACCTGTTCAATCCCTAACATTAATCAAGTACAAGAATGAAATGGATAATACATATTATAAAATAAAAATTGAAGAAGGGATGTGTTTAGTTAGTGGATAGTGCTGCGTGTCCCGAGCCCTTTTTGTCCCGGACCCGGTACACCCAATAGGAAGTTGCCACGTGGCAGCTTCCCTGTGAAATTCGAATTTTTTTCCCATTCTAGGTTTCGAACCCTAGTCTCCTCCCACACTCTAACCCGCTCGCGAAGCTTCTCACCATCTCGGCCAGTGTGTTGTTTGATAATATATGTATAAATTTAAATTATAACCCATAATAAACACTAAACATAAAAAAAGTATAAAAATCACATAAAATTGTATAAACCCGAGGGCTAAACCCTATAAAATTCAAGGGCTAAATGCTATAAATCAATGGCTAAACGCTATAAACCAAATGGCTAAATGTTATTTTCCGAAATTAATATTACGGCAACTTCGTCACCGAAAAAAATTTAAAACTCTATACTATAAATCCAAAAAACTTAATGTTATAAACTCTAAACCATATATTTCAATACTAAAATAAATATAATTTTTTTATATATTTTTTACTAATTATTTTATATTTTTTATTTATTATTTTATATTAATACTAATTACTGTATATTTATTATTAATAAATAAAATTAATTAAATTACTAAAAAAAAACTGTGTACCGGGGCCGGTATAAACCAGTCCCGGTACACAAACCATTTCCCTTAGTTTTTACTCTTTTCCTCCTCTTGCTGCTGTGCTGTTGTCTCTGTACTCCTCCCATCAATCCAACGGTGCGAATGTTGGAAGCATGGAGGCAAAACAGAGGCCGAGAATGGCGGCAATAACAAATTTACGCCAGCCTAAACCAAACCCCACACGCGGCCCGGTTTTTACATTCCCTAAAATATTCCATTTCGCATTTCAATTGAAGAGAACGGATCGAGTCCAAATATTGGCACACAGTACGCGTCCGGTGCGGGGATAAAGGGAGAAGAAGAAAGGAACATTTGTCCGTCCCTCTCTCTCCATCTTTTTTGCCATTTTATTCCTTCACCTGGTTTCCTCAAGTTTCAGGAACGACTAGCCATTCTGAGTGCTGGGCTTTCTGGGAAAAAAAAAACTTTTGAGAATTGGGTTGTTGTTGTCCTCGTTTTCGCTTTTGATGTGTCGCTGTTCGTAGTGGGAGTTTGAAAAGGTGGTTTCGCTATTTAAGGAAAGAGGAAATGGAAAGAGGAGATAACTCTTCACAAAATAAGATATCCGATGGTGGTAGCCGAGTTGATTCAAGGCATCAGGACGGAAAAGTGGACTGCCCATTTGAATTGGGTTACGATTACGACGGCGGAGTTCACAAGGTGGGGGCAAGTAATAGTACTATTACATGCCGTGATGATGACGGCGGCTTATCATCTTGTGGCGTTACTGGAATTTTTTCAAGGAGTCGCAGTGCAACCGGTACGAACAGACAGCTTTTTCACATTTTTTTCCTTACAAATCCCCAGGTAGATAGGGAGAGTAGTAGAAAGGAAGGATGCTTCTATTTGATGGATAAACAAACAAAAGTTAATTTTTTTTTGAAATCTAATTTCTCTTCTGTTCGCGTTTTGCAGGAGCTGACATGGCTGTCGCCGGTGTGGGTTTTCCGTTCACATTTGCTCAAAGGAAGGAACTGGAAAGACAAGCGATGATCTATAAATACATGGTGTCCTCTGTACCAGTGCCTACTGCTCTTCTCTTCGGAGCTGTGGACTCGTCTACTTCATGTAAACATCATCTTTTCGGAATTTTCTCGTACTCGTAGCTCTGCTTAGGCCCGCAGCGGTGTTAGGACGTCGCCCACTCCGAATTCCCGCTTACACGGCTTATAAGCCCGCTTAGGCGGCCTAAGCCTCTTAAACTCTCGTATACTGCTATCTAGTTAGATTAGATTTTGTGGTGTGTTGAAACTTTGAAATCTTGTTTGTTTGTTTTTTTAAGCCCTGCGTCCTGGAGAATCGGAACCGGGGAGATGCAAAAGAACGGATGGTAAGAAATGGAGGTGCTCGAGAGATGTGGCACCGCACCAAAAGTACTGCGAGCGCCACCTGCACAGAGGGCGGCCACGTTCAAGAAAGCCTGTGGAAAACAAAACAAACGATGAATGTCTCAAGAGAACACGTACGGAATTAATTCCCAAGCCCAAAACTTCCCCTGCTTCGGTATCCGATTGGACAACGGATCTCACCATTTCTACAACACCTTCTTATAAGGGGACCAAACGGTTAGTTTCAGTTTGTGTTGACGAGACATTTGTGTTGCATGCAGTGGTGGATCCTAGGGTCTAGTTCCGGATGCACTTCATATATAATTTTTTGCCATTAGACCCCTAATATTTGTGATGGGAAAGAGGTGCGGTGTGCACAGTTCCAAATATAAAAAAAATTTAGGAGGTGTGCCTGCAACCGTGGCACCCTACGGATCCGCCACTGGTTATCTGTTGATTCATTTTATGCTGATTTTGATCTCGTGAACTGAAGGGAATCTGGCTCGATTATGAATGTAGCTGATGAGAAGCAATGGCAGCATTTGATGGTAGCCTCAAGCATTGGATACCCAGATGAAATGTCTTCCATTTACAGCTCTGGGACTGCTCTCTTTCCTCAAAATTACATGGAACAGCATCCATTAAACCTGCCATCATATTCAGATTTTCCTACCTTGGACAGTGAAGCTGAAGCCCCATCCAGTTTCATCGATGCTTGGTCCATTGACAACAATATTAACAACGTGGACATGGAATCCTCCTCCTTTCAATTGAACGGAGATAGTCTTTCCTCTTCACTCGATCTGTCGATTGCTATGGCCCTTGGAAGTGAATTGGATCAAGAAATTATTAGCATCCAGATGCGGAATGATGATGAACACAGAATCAAGGATTCGGGATGGATGCCATTGACGCAAGGTGGGCCATTAGCTGAAGCTCTGCAACCAGGGTCTGCTTTTCCCACTTCACCACACGACTCCCTCAGTGCGCCGGCGACAACTGTTTCTTCCCCTTCTGGGGTTCTCCAAAGAACAATGTTTTCACACTCAGATGGGAGTGTCTGCAATAGCCCAACGTTGATGACTGCTCCACTGGAATCTGCATTCCACAGGCCGAGCTAGTACCTAGATGATTGATATATAATTCCTTGTGTTATATGGATCTTTCGCTGGTAATTTGGGTCTTATGGGTGTTTGCTACCTACCATAAAAGTGGATGTTGGAAATTACAACAATCAGATTATAGGTGATCTTGTGGAGCATGAATATGATTAACGAAGAATTGAAATTTACAGATTTTAAGTTGGTAGGGATTTTATTTGTGTTGGTTTGGATGAGTTCATTTGTCCTTTGGCTATTTTTTTTATACCTAATTGATTTCATTGAACAAATACCATGTTATGGGTCAGGCTCTTTTGCACAGCTCTTATTTTGCACAACCGTGCATAACCCATACCCACCACTACCCGTTATCAAAATTGGTTGCACCATTGGAAAGCTTATACATTGTAGATGAAAAGCCCCATGCTTTGGTCCGGTTTCCGGCGATGAAGTCGCCGGAAATTTCTAAAACCCCATTTAGGACTACTTAAACAAAGGGGATTTATAACCCTCCGTTAAACGGTGATAACATCATCGGAATATCATCAAAACTTGAACATATACAATTAAATGCATGGCCTTTCCAATGGTGTAACCAATTTTGACAACGGGTAGTGGTGGGTATGGGTTGTGCACAGTTGTGCACAAAAGGAGCTGTGCAAAAGAGCCTGGTTCTTTTGGGGAAGGGTCAGACTCTTTTGCACAGCCTCTTTTGTGCACAACCGTGCACAACCCATACCCACCACTACTCGTTGTCAAAATTGGTTGTACCATTGGAAAGCTTATACATTGTAGATGAAAAGTCCCATGCTTTGGTCCGGTTTCTGGCGACTTCGTCACCAGAAATTTCTAAAACCCTATTTAGGACTACTTAACCCAAGGGGATTTATAACCCTCGGTTAAACGGTGATAATGTCGTCGGAATATCACCAAAACTTGAACATATACAATTCTATGCATGGCCTTTCTAATGGTGTAACCAATTTTGACAACGGGTAGTGGTGGGTATGGGTTGTGCACAATTGTGCACAAAAGGGACTGTGTAAAAGAGTCTGATTCTCTTGGGGAATTTCTCTTGTTTTATCTTTTGTTAGCAAATCAAAGTGAAGAATGGCGAGTGCATTTTTATTAGCTTTTTTAATATTTTTTTGGAGGAGGGGTTTTCTAGTTCTCTTACATTGCAATAAAGTGCTTTTGTCATTTTTGGATCTTAGAATGGGTTTTGTAATTTTTATTTGATGTGTTGGGTTTGTTATTGGACCTTGAAGTACAGGTTAGTTTTATTGGTTTTCTCTGTCATTATCCTCTAGAGGATAATAAGTGGAATTGTAAAAAAAATACAAGAGTTTATGTGGTTCGGTAGACTACATCTACGGGAAGAGATCTTTTTTTTGTTTCTTATTCACAATCCGGTATACATTATATAGACATATGAGACCCTCTTTCAAACCCTACAAATCAGGGATTTGTTATATGGAAAGGATTCGTGATTATCCTTTTCATATTTACATATTTCCTTTCTCAACACTCTCCCTCAAGTTAGGTGGAGGATGCCCAACACCTAACTTGAACAACACATCTCGAAATATCCGACCATTCACAGCCTTTGTAAGGATGCCTGTCAGTTGATCTTCAGATCTGACAAAAGGAAGTGCTATAGTCTTGCTTTCAAGCTTTTCTTTGATGAAGTGTCGATCAATCTCAATATATTTGGTACGGTCATGTTGGACTGGGTTCTCAGAAATATGTATCACACCTCTGTTATCACATATCAGGGGACAAACATGCTTGGGTGGAAATCCAAGCTTCGTCATCAACTTAATCAACCATAGTACCTCAGTTACTCCTCGAGCAATGCCTCTAAATTGAGCTGCAGCACTTGATCTAGCAACCACTTTCTGTTTCATACTCTTCCAGGTGACAAGGTTGCCACCAACAAATGTAAAATATCCGGATGTAGACTGTCGACCTATGGGATTTCCTGCCTAGTCAGCATCAGTATATGCCTCTATCTTCAGATGTCCATGTCGACCATATAGTACTCAGTGTCCGGGGTTCCCTTCAAATATCTTAGAATCCTCAAGGCCGCTTCCATGTTATTTACTTGAGGGTTGTGCATGAACTGACTCACTACTCCAACTGTATAAGCAATGTCAGGTCGTGTATGTGCAAGATAGATGAGCTTCCCAACTAAGTGTTGGTACCTCTCTTTGTTTGCTGGCTCGGCTCCTTCACCTATCTTCAATCCATGATCCATCATCATTGGTGTATCAGCCGGTTTGCATTCCAGTTGTCCTGTCTCAGCAAGAAGATCCAGAATATACTTCCTTTGAGAAATATAAATCCCATATGTAGATCTCATCACCTCAATGTCTAGGAAGTATTTCAGCATCCCTAGGTTCTTCATCTCAAATTCTCAAAATAGACTCTTCCTCAACTCTTCAATCTCATCAACATCATCCCCTGTAATAATTATATCATCCACATAAATAATAAGGCAGGTAATACCTCGATCTTGTCGCTTCAAGAACAAGGTATGGTCAGAATTGCTCTGGGTGTAGCCATATTTCTTCATTACAACAGTAAATCTTCCAAATCATGCTCTGGGAGAATGTTTCAGGCCATAGAGTATTTTCTTCAACTTGCATACTTCCCGAGGTCTAAAATTAGCTGAGAAACTAGGTGGTCCCTCCATATAAACTTCCTCTGTTAAATCTCTTTGAAGAAAAGCATTCTTCACATCAAACTGGTAAATATGTCAATCCAGATTAGTAGCCATCGAAAATAAACCCGAATGGTATCGAATTTGGCCACGGGAGAGAATGTCTCTAAGTAATCCACTCCATAATTCTGAGTGTATCCTTTCGCCACAAGTCGAGTTTTAAATCTTTCAATTGAGCCATCAGCCTTCCTTTTTATAGTGTACACCCATCTGCATCCAACATATTTCTGCCCTAAAGGTACATCACATCTCTCACAAGTCTCATTCTTTCAAAGGGCACTCATCTCTAACTCCATTGTTTGTCTCCATTCCGGAATTTTCATAGCTTTAAATTCATTTCTAGGAATGTCCTCGCTATATATGGCAGTAGCAAAGTCTCGAGCTGACTCAGACATGCTCCCCCTCACGATGTCAGCAATGGGATACCTCTACGTCTTTATATCATGTTTCGGAGTAAATTTCTTCTTGGCAATCCCCCTGTTAGAACGATCAGGGAGTCTATATTTTGGAGTCACGGGAGTCATAGGATCTGCATCATGGTTCGCCTCAAAAATATCAGTAGAATCAACCAAAGCAGGAGATGAAGATAGTGTACTTACCAGAGTTTCTGCCGACGAGGATCCATGAGGTTGCCCTGCTAAGTCTGACCTTATTATGCTTGCATCATGAACCGAAACAGGTGGTCTATTCATCTCAAGTATCGTCTCAGTTGGTACTTGTGCGTGAGGCACATATGATGATGTGGATGGGAGTGTGGGTGAGGTAGTAAAAGGTGATGGCACGTGAGGCACCACCTGAGAATGTAGCACCCCGCTGAAGGATGGGCTAGTAAGCCAATCAAGGACATCATCATTACAACTCCCCCGGACTCCTTGATTGGACAGGTGTATGATATAAGTACTCTGTTTCAACAATGTCACAATCCATAATAATGAACATCCGATTTGTGAGGGGGTTATAGCATCTATAACCCTTTTGAGATCTCTCATACCCAACAAAGACACTTTTCAGAACACGGATCAAATTTGGGTCTATTCACTTTAGGAATATGGACATAAACAGAAAAAACAAAAACTCAGGGAGTGATAGATAAAGGTGGAGAAATATGGGATTTTCCAATAATACTTGGATAGGAGTACGAAAATTCAATACCTGAGTGGGAAGTTGATTAGCTAGGTATGCCGCTATAGAGATAGCTTCATGCCAAAAAGTAGAGGGACTTTGGACTCAAGCATAGGAGCCCTAGTAATCACAAGTAGGAAGCGATTTTTTTGCTTTGCTACACCATTTTGTTGAGGAGTATAAGGACAGGTAGTCTGGTGTAACATACCATTTTCAGAACCAAAATTTTACATTTGAAAGTTCACAAATTCCCCCCACTGTTAGATCGAAGAATATGAATTTTTTCCTTAAATTGAGTAAAAATCATACGATAAAACTCAGTGAATTTATCGAAAACTTTAGATTTATGCCGAAGAATATAAACCCAAGTCATTCTAGAGCAATCGTCAATGAACAAGACAAAGTAGCAAAAATCTTGCCCCCAACAGAAGGAGCAGGACCCCCAACATCAGAATTTACTAAAGAGAAAATATGCAGAACTCGAGTGTTCGAAGGAAAATATGGCTATTTGTGACTTTTAGCTAAAACGCATGTCTCACAATTTAAAGGAGTACTAGAAGTTTGAGGGAATAACCGACGAAGATATCCATGGGAAGGGTGATCAAGGCGTCGGTGCCACAACCAATTTTTGGAGTCAGTTGACCCCTGAGCTGAGAGTATCCTTCCCGCTGAATCTACTTCGTCACCATAGTAAAGGTCATTCCTCTCAGTGTCATGGCCAATTATCCTCTTCGAATGGCTATCTTGTAATACACGAAAAGTAGGATACATCATAACCACACAGTTAAGCTCATTCGAGACATGACTTATAAATAACAATTTATATAATAGTGAAGGCACATATAAACAGTTCAATAATTTTATAGATGGAGAGATTTCAATAACACTGTCCCCTTTAACAGGAGCAAAAGCACCATTTATCGTTTGCACCACCTTCTTCTTTGAATCTTGCAAAGAAATAGTATCAGACAAATCATGTGTAATAATATCTATTGCAGCACAATCGAAAATTCACTCATAATTTTTTTCTCCACTCGCCCCCTTCATGATATTAGCATTTCCAATCGGCCCGATAACAGAATCCAAATAGTTATCAGGCCCATGTTCGCATAAATCCGTTCCAATGTTATCACATGAGAATGTTCCAAATAATTCATTTCCATCATTAATCGATAGACTTGAATTTTCTTTTTTACATAGGAAGCCTTAGAAGGTCGGGAAAATAAAGATGACACCAAGTATCCTATCTGTGACTTATCCGTGTCTCCTTCAGGGGGTTCTAAAATGGTGATTGGTATCAAGAGTCCTCATGATCTGTTCGTTCATGCCAGAATGAAGAACCGGTACTGCTCTGTGGTTGTAAAGATCCGCAACTGGAGAGTCATCAACAACAGAAACCAGAGCTTCTTGGGAAGCTGCACCTCCAAGCAGACTGTTAACACTCTCAAATCAGAACGCAAAGGAGTGAACTCCAAGGGCCGAGTTGCCTAGTCCTTTTTTGGCAAGGCTGTCTGCTTCTGGAAGGAGATTGAACGGACAATGTCGGATTGTAGTTGATAGCTCCCGTAGCATTTTTTGAATTAGCCTGGTGAGCTCCTGGTTCGGCAGATTAATCGAGATTCCCTGTATAGCATCAATTGCAATCCTGCAGTCCGATTCTATGATACCCGTTGAGAGGTGATTCTGTTTGATGAAGCAGAGACCATGAAGGATCGCCCAAAATTCAGCAGTGATACTGGAACCAGATGTGTAAGCTCCGTTCTCAACCCTTGGGAATCCGCCACATGCAGCCCTGCCATTATGTTTACAGACAGCTCCATCAACCTGCAAAGTGAACAATGGGGAGGGGGGTTATTATCTGGATTTTGCACACCAATGGTTGTCCTGGAGCTGGTGTAATGTAGGCTCCTGATCCGTAACTGCGCTGTATGAAGAGCAAAGGCTCTTTGAGTCTCTCCAGCCGAGGCAATGATGCCTGGGCATAAGTCTCTACCCCTGATATCCTGGTTTTGA
>JAOYMZ010012308.1:0-20689 GCA_025802335.1 Pinguicula primuliflora
GTTCAAGTTTTGGTGATATTCCGACGACGTTATCATCGTTTAACGGAGGGTTATAAATCCCCTTGGGTTAAGTAGTCATAAATAGGGTTTTAGAAATTTTCGGCGACGAAATCGCCGGAAACAGGACCAAAGCATGGGCGTTTTCATCTAAAATGTATAAACTTTCCAATTGTGCGACCAATTTCAAAAATAGATAGTACTACGAAAAAATTGTACACGGATTGGGAAACTTCAAATGTGATTGCATCTTCCATCTTATTAGTGTCTCCAAGATGGTGTTTGTATGCATAAATCAGAAAAAATAAAATTGATAATTGGGCATGAGCCCAAAATTCCATCGTAATGTGTATAACGTCTTATAATATGAGTCCGTGTCCGACTACGATAATCCAACCCCCCAGTGCCTTTTTCCACTCGTGGCTCATGTGAAGAGCTCCACTCCTGGTTTCGTGGCCCTCGTGGGCATCCAATCCGAGCACTCATGGAGTGGTGGAGTTGGACCACAAAAACAGAAAAAGAGAATTGAAAGAAGATGATAAGGAAAGACACAGACAACGTCTTTTTCAGGGTGCAATGATCAAGAAACAAGTCCCATTTCGTCAATGGTCCAGCATGTTTTCTCGGCATCTATAAATGGCGGATTGGAGTAGTCAATCGGTATCAGATTCAGATCAGACAACAATTGAGCGAGCAAAATGGGAACTGCTACTACCATTCCTCCTCTACCACTACACGCTTGCCGTGTCAAGAAACTGGACATGATTATCAACAGAATCCACATCCTACTACATGGAACTGCACTTCTCGCACTCCTCTACTACAGAGTCACCACTCTCGCGAGAATTCTAGAAACAGGGGAAACTCCAGTGATGCCTTATCTCGTAGTCTGCTTCTCCGAGCTGATACTGTCGTTTCTATGGCTCCTACACCGACCCTCCAAATGGCGGCCCGTCAAAAGGGTCGCATTCCCAGAAAGGTTGCCGGAGGACGAAAAACTGCCGCCCGTCGACGTTTTCGTCTGCACCACGGATCCAAACAGAGAACCCTCTCTTGGAGTGATGAACACGGTTATATCAGCCATGGCCATCGATTATCCGCCGGATAAGCTCGCCGTCTATCTGTCCGACGACGGAGGAGCGCCGGTAACCCTCGAAGCAATGCGGGAGTCGTGGAAATTCGCCAAGTTTTGGGTCCCCTTCTGTCGGAAGTACGAGGTCAAAACGAGGTGCCCGGATGCTTATTTCTCAAGACCGGAAAGTGCGACTGAGGAGCTTTTCGCAGGGAGTGAATTCGCTTCGGAGAGGAAGGAATTGGAGGTCAGATTCAATTGAGACCAACAGGGTTTTACTGTTATTTCAATTTAATCTTTTTCGTGCTTGTTTCGGGATGCAGAAGAGGTATGACGAATTCAAGAGAAGCCTGGAGAAGAACATGGAAACCATCGGCAATGCAGTGAGCAAAGATCATCCACCTATTGTCGAGGTAGAAGGAGAAGTTTGAGAGAAATTTTGTGATTAACCATATTGGCAATGCAGTGACCGTTTTGTATGGTTAGGATTAGAATTCTAAACCTATCCTCGTTAATCTGATTGTCAGGTTCTGGAGAAATTTTCAGATGTTTGAAATCTAATTTCTTATCAAAATTATTGCGAAGTAAATAATGTTAATGTCAGGTGATTAATGATGCCAATGGCGATGCAAGCAAGGATTCCAATCAGAAAGGTCTGCCTCTTCTAGTCTATATTGCCAGAGAGAAAAGGCCTTCTCACCCACACCATTTCAAAGCCGGCGCCATTAACGTTCTTGTAAGTTGTATAGCTCACCTTCTAACTTAACCACTTAACCTACATACGCGCACCTGCACATACACATGAGAGAGCGGGTCTGTTTTCTAACCGTTTCCCCCTAATTGTTCTATTGGCCAAGAAAGATTTTGAAGTTGGCTAATGTTGTTATTTCCATTTGTCATATGAAGCTTCGGGTATCGGCAATGATCAGCAATGCACCATATTTCGTCGTTTTGGACTGTGATCACTACTGCAATGATCCGTCATCTGCCCGCCAAGCAATGTGCTTCTACTTCGACCCTGAGTTATCTCCAAAGCTAGCTTGGGTTCAGTTTCCACAGCATTTCCATAATATAAGCAAGTATGATATATATGATGGGAATCTTTACTATTACTGGGTACGTATCGACAAAAGTTAATGCTTTTGGATATCTTGTTTTTTCGTCTATTGGATTAATAGTATATCTCCCGGATGCAGAGAGAATGGGAAGGGTTGGATGGGCTTAGAGGGCCAACGATTACCGGTTGCAACTTCTTCATGAGAAGGGAAGCATTTTATGGAATGGATCAAATTCCAAAGGGTAGATTTAATACTAGTTATAGCAACATTTGATGGAAAAAAGGGTAGCCCACCGCACCTGCACACACGAGACCCGAGTCCAGAGAGACGGGCAGTTTCTTTATCTCATGCTGTACTGCTTTACAGATGCTGATTTGAACCAGCTCAAGAAATTATTTGGCTCCAGCATTGAGCTTATCAAGTCGACTTTCAAAAGCTATCAACCAAATGTGTTGAGGGATGATGGGAAAGTTTCTGATGCAACGAAGAAAGAGATCCAGCTTCTAGCTTCCTGCACTTATGACATTGATACAGAATGGGGAACACAGGCAAGTTGTATGGAAAATTTTCTGGTCCATGTGTTCGTTTAGGGTGCTGCAACATTTTGCTTTATTAGAAACGTTGGAGTTTGTAAATGCAGGTTGCTTCAAGATATAATACGGTGGTGGAGGACTCAATGACCAGCCTTATTCTGCACTCAAGGGGCTGGAAATCAGTGTGGATTGATCCGACCAGGCCGTGTTTTCTGGGAACATGCCCGACGAATCTGAATGATACACTTGTTCAGCAGACGAGATGGGCTTATGGTCTGCTGAAAATGGCTCTTTCCAAGTTCAATCCTCTTCTCTATGGACCATATAGAATGTCCATTTTGCAGAGTATGAGCTATGGAGGGATGACAATGGACCCTTTCTACGCCATTCCCTTTTATGGCTTAGGCATCATTCCAGCTATATGTCTTATTCAAGGCATTCCTTTATATCCTGATGTAAGAACTTGGACATTGTTTCCAGAATAATGCTATTTGTACCCTCAACTTTAACGCACTTCACAATCATCCGATCAGGATATGAATATTAACATGGTTCTTCTTTCCCATTTCTACAGGTTACCAATCCATTCTTCTTTGTGTTCGCCTTCCTATTCATCTCGTCTCAACTCAAACACGTGCAAGAGGTTCTCTCCTATGGAGATTCACTCCGGACAGCTCTATACGACTTGAGGGTCTGGATGATGAAATCTGGAGCATGTTTCTTCTATGCAAATCTGAACTCCATACTGGACATGTTTGGCCTCAACGAAGCCAACTTTTCTCTCACAAGCAAAGTGGTGGATGATGAAGAGGTCCAGAGGCATCAGGACGGTATATACGACTTCCAGTCGTCGCCTCAGCTGATCGCACCATTGTGCAGCTTGTACATTGTCAATTTCATTGCACTTTTTGTCTGGACAACGAGAGTTTTTCGGAGCGGGAAGGGAAGTGAATTGTTGGCACAAGCTGCTATTCCACTGTTTGGGATATTAGTGAACTATCATATCCTTGAAGGGATGGTCTTGAGGTCGGATAAGGGCAGGGTTCCGCCTTATATTACGCTCATCTCTGTTGGGGCTTCTGCTATGGTTTTGTTCGTTGGGTCATTCCTTGTGTTTTACTAAGTGTGTTACCTACATTCAGAATGAAATAAAATGGGCATGGTCATTTTTGTTCTTTTTTTTCTGCTGCACACAAATAGATGGGCATAGTATGAACCAATATTCGAGAAAGGACAGCGGTCTAGGCACCCACTTAGATGACTTAAAAAGATGCTTAAGCAGCATTCGCATAGAGCAGAGAATGTCCGTCCAGGAGCGAGGCAAGCTAATAGGCTAATAAACCCTAATAGACCGTCTTCTCAAATAGACAGAACACACTCAGGTTTCTTTTAACTTTTGGCATCTTGTACTTCATGCGAAATAGAGCCAGAATCCGTAAGTTCAGGTACAACAGCATTCTTGAAAGATTACTTATTCAAACACCAGTTTGTTGTGATTTATCCAAGTACCACACAGAATACTAATGGAACCAGTTGTAGTGATCCATCTCAAATACCAAAAACAATGCTAAGAGATTCTTAGCTCTATATCCAGATGAGCAGAAATACACCGATAATGATAACTGCAGAAATTGCAAGAGAAAGCAAGGTGACGGAAGGCGAAACACGGCCATTATCCTTCCTGAAGAACATCCCTTCAAGCAAATGGTAATTTGTAACCACCCCAAACGATGCAAGCACAGCTTGCGCGAAAAATTCATCACCATTCTGCAACAGTCTCATGATGCCGATGGCGAAGGATGCCAAGTTAATAATGAACAAGCTGCACAGTGGAGCAAGGAGTCGAGTAGAAGCTTGGAAATCATAGATGCCCTGCTCGTGTCGCCTGGACTGTTCGTCATCCACGGCCTTGTTAGTTAGAGAGAAATTTGCTTCGTGCAAGCCAAATTTGTCCAGGACTGCATTTAAAGTTGCATACAAGTAACATGCTCCACACTTCATCATCCAAACCCTCAATTCGTAGAGTACCGTAATTAGTGAATCCCCATATGAGACAACCTCATGCACGTACTTGACTTGAGACGACACGAAAATGTATGCAAACGCAATAAAGAACGGATCTGAAACCTGTCAAGAATTTTAAAGAAGTCATTCTTAGTTTGTATGACAATCATAGCTGAAAATAATTCATAGGTCAATCGATGATTTCCATCACTTGAGCATTTAGGTTGGATATAAAAGAGAAGAATCATATTGTCAGCCCAGATTTGTTGCATACTTACCTTGGGATACAGAGGGATGCCGTGAAGAAGACTGACAGCAGGAACGATGGCTAAACCATAGAAGGGAAAAACGTAGAGAGCTTCAAGTACAAGTACCCCATAGCACATGCTTTGAAGGACAGACATTCTCAACGGGCCGTATATCAGAGGAGAAAATTTTGAGAGACCAATTTGCATTAGGCCAAACGACCATCTGGTCTGTTGAACCAACACATCATTCAGGTTCGAAGGCGAAGCACCCAAGAAACATGGTCTGTCAGGGTCATTGTACACAGAAATATATCCCTTACAATGTAAAGAAAGGCTTGTAATGGAGTCCTCCACAACGGTAAAATACCTGTAGCCCACCTGCAGTTGAGACACGAAAATAACTGAGTATTCTCCTCGGTGACATACTAAACTTTAATTGATTATCCAAACTGAAGTACTTGCCACTTCACCCCATTGAGTGTCATCATCATAAGCACAGGAAGCAAGCAGTTCAAGCTCCTTTTGAAATGACTCCGAGAGCTTTCTGTCATCCGGTAATTGCGGTTTGTAATTTATATTTATTGATTTGATTAACTCATTGCTTGAACCAAAGGACTTCTTCAGTTGGTTAACATCAATATCTGGATGGAATGGGAATAACAGGGATATTAGGCAACATGTGCTCGTGGTTTCTGAAAATAGTTAATAAAATGGTCATCGAGCATCAAGCATACCCTTTTGATTTCTGTCTGTTGCATATACTGCTTCCCTGGTCATGAAAAAGTTGCACCCGTAGATGGTAGGTCCTCGTAGCCCATCTAAGCCGAGACCTAGTCTCTGCGAATTTCAAAAGAATGAATTTAGATAGATAAAGAAAGAAAACTGATTTGCAAGCTTGTCGACAAGCCAAAATTATAGCAGCAGAATGCCAAAGAACAATACCCAGATGGCATTGAGCCGACCAGCATAAATATCATGCTTCTTGATATCACGGAATTTCTGAGGGTACTGCACCCAAGCTATTTGAGGAGATATTTTAGGATCAAGATAAAAACACATAGCTTGGCGCGCAGAAGATGGATCGTTACAGTACATGTCACAGTCCAGCACTAGAAAGTAAGGAGCATTGCTGATAACTGCTGATACTCGGAGCTACAAATCATTTTACAGAAATCATCATGAGAACGAAAAAATAAGGTCATGAACCAGAAAAAAATGTTCAATTCGTCCATAAATGATATAAACAATATTGAAGAAGTCATGGAATAATAAAGTTGTTTCTTCCACTGACTGGTAAACCCTCAAACATAATAAATTAACACAGTAAACATACAAGATGGAAATGTAAAGCAACTTTACCAGGACGTTTAGTGCTCCACCTTTGAAATGGTGATGATGGCTTGGCCTTTTTTCTCGAGAAACGTAAACGAGAAGTGGCATCTCTCTAATGTCGGAATCCTTATCTTCATCAGTCATCACCTGCTAATACAACATTAGAAGTTAATGGATTCGACTTTTTTTCCAGCCAGTTCATTCGTTACAAGTAAGAGACTGAGCCCCACTACAGGGGAAGTGCAAACAATGTCTCCTCAGTCCTCACACACACATGCGATAGAGCCATAGAGCTTAAACTTACACAGAACCACCAACAAACATGAAGAAAATACTGCTGATTCATTAAGAAATTCATCGTTCAAGTTTGAGAAATACAACAGTTGATTCAATTCCATCATATATAGCATAGAACACTGTTTTAATTCATAATTACAAAAATCCTATGACTTGCAATACATGATACATACCTCAATTGTGGGAGGATGACTACGGCTGACAGATGCTTTGGCATTTACGGAATTCTTTTCCAGAGCTTCTTGGAACTCCTCATACCTTTTCTGCACCGGACAGTAAAATTTTCCAGAAAAAGTGAAATGAAAAGCTTCAAATGGATATTCTTCATGTGAATTGTCCTTATAGTGTTGCATCTCAAGAGTACACCAAATTCTTGAATGTGCTCTTCAATAATATAGTTTACAAAGAGCTCCAGATTACAGACAAAAACAGCATTTAATCTCCACAGTATCTAAATATTGAAGGCACTAAACTATATTCAGCAGCTTTTTCCAACCCCTCCGACATTACTAATTAACGCATATCCTAAGACCTTATCATTGACTGTCCTCAATATATCATTTTCTTGAGTTTTATATGAGTGAGAACTCACTGCATACTATGTAGTGCTCAAGTGGCACTGCAAGTTGATGGGCCGGTGTTTTAATATTTTTACGTGGGCCCGTTGGCCGACCAATCCAGTAGTACCACAAGAACTGCATAGTATATAGTGATGATCCAATTCTAGGAAAGTTCAGTATATGCTCAACTTATGTGACCGTGTTGGATATTCTAAATTCCAAATATTTTGAATCAATAAAGTATTTTGAAACCGCAAAATATGTACTATGTTCACCGACCTCGACTGTCCTCTTGTCAGTCTCGAACTCACTACTCCCAATGAACCTCTGATTGGCACTTTCCTCTGCAGCAAAATAAGCTTCCGGGCACCTGATTTTCACATCATACTTTCTGCAAAATGGAACCCAAAATCGTGCGAATTTCCAGGATTCACGCATAGCCTCTAATGTCACGTAAGAACCCCCATCATCCGAAAGATAAACCGCAAGCTTATCAGGCGGATAATCAAGCGCCATAGCCGATATCACGGTGTTCATCACTCCAAGCGAGGGTTCCTTGCTCGGATCCGCCGTGCATACGAATACATCCACCGGCGGCAGCTTTTCGTCCCCGGGCAGCCTCTCCGGGTACACGTATCGCTTTACGGGTCTCCACCGATATGCCTGGTATAGAACCCACAGAAACGTGAGAAAGACCTCCGAGGAAACCACGATGAGATAGGGTATCAGAGGAGATTCTCCAGTCTCAGTGATGCGTAGCAGAGTGGTGGCTCTGTAGTAAAACACGGCTAAGATAGCAATGCCATTGCTGAGCATATGGAGCCTATTGATGATCATGTTCGTAGTGAGCACGCGACGAACGTTGAGTGGAAGTGAAGTGCCATCCATGGTTTGTTCTCCCTTAATCTGAAACCAAAAGAAGGATAGGGAAAAAAATCCCCAAATCAAAACCCCCCAAATGGTGCTAATTCTTCACTCTAATAACTCCGAAAAGAAAAGTCATACTTCAAATCATCAAAGCACCGTCCAGAAAGAATAGATTACCAGATTCTGTTCGTGTCCTGCAGAAGCAACAAGGGTTCGCGCATTAGGCGGAATGCGGATACGCTGATGGTTTTCTGCGGTGGAACGGAAGTGGGTTGACGAAGAAGGGAGTGGATGTTGTTTAGTCTGTATATTCACTTTTTTTGTTTGTTTGTTTGGATAAGTGGTATATTCAGACTTTTGAAAGCTAGTGACTCCTCCGATTCATCCCTCGTGCGAAAATTATTTTATCAAAATGGAAATTGGATTGGATATTTTGTATTTGGTTAAAGGAAAAAATGAACCAATTATATTTTGTATTTATCCCCACAACTGTCGAGACTACTCCAATAATGCCATTAGATTGCTCCAATCAGGAGAGAACACGCGAGAAATGTGGACGGCTTCTAATCAAAATGGACAAATGGGTAATTTTCAACTTTTTTTTTGGTATTTAAGTTTTTTTATTTATTAATTGTAAAGAAATTCCAAAATTTAAAAATTTTCGAAATATGTATATCATTTCATACTACATAGGATAAATTGTTATAAAAAAACTTTACCTCGTTACTCCGTCAAGCAACTCTAATATTCAGCTTAAACAGCGGCTTCAGAATTTCTTTTCTCCAACATGGTCAATTTAACCAAATGAGAGTTATCAACTATGATTCCAATTAAATTCCCAAATTGAGCTGTTTCAATAGCATCTTGACGCAGTTCATCCTCAGTCCTCGGCTCAGGAAGTAGATGTGATGAATATTGTACCTGCAGGCTGGTTCGTTGTAAGGTTTTCTTAGTTCGTCTTTTCTATTGCAGTCTCTCAGCTCTCGTTCATCTGCTTTCTCAGCACCCAAGCAAAAACAACATTCTAGATAAAGGGACAGTTATTGACTGGTTTGGTGCGATGCTTTAAAGTACGTTCTAAAACTATAGCCCTTAGGGACATTAATTATTCATGAACTGTTGGCAGAGCTATTTGAGTGCCAATTTCTTTTGGTGACCCCAATAATGTCTTCAGCACTCCTAACGGGCGGATCCATTAACTCATTATTTCAAAAAATTTGAATTTTTGGCGACTTGAACAGATTGTCAAATTTGGTGAAAAATCCATATTCCCATGCTCCACGGATGATTGCGCGACCACTGCCAACTCTTTTCCACGAATCCTTGACTTTGTGGAGTTTGTGGTGGAACTTGCGTGCTTGATTGCTCCCTTCCATTTCCAGAGGAGATGGTAACTGGTGTCTGATTTTTCTCAACAAGTAAGGCAAGTTGCCCATCTCAACTGATTTTTGCACTTGAATTCGATGGATAACAATTGACAAGAACAAATCTGCTCCCATTTTTCTGCAATCTCCCCATAACTTTACCCGTGATTTGCATTATTCAAATTTGAAATCATAATTTCTATATTTGAATTTTCCGGCGAACTCGTTGTAGAATACTGCAAATTTGATAAGTTTTTTGATAAGTTTTTCTGGGCAGGTATTGAGCTCCCAATGTCTACCAACTCTTCTTCATCAACTAATAAGTCGTATTGTCTGTCATCGATCTTCACACTAAGAATTCCACCAACATTCTTCCTCATTGTAGTCTTAATTTGTATACGACTCCATAACATGTTCGCCTTGCTTATTGTATCATCATCAATGCGAAGGGCAAACCCATATTTTCCACCCAACCATCGGAAAAAGTTTGGATTCCAGACATGTAATGGAATGTCTTTCACCCTTATCCAAGTAGTCCTTGTATCCAAATCAATATCCTTCTCCCACACTTGTACATCATCAAACAATAGATTGGTGCTTTGATTATCAAACTCAAGTAAACGAGAAGAAGATTCGGCATTCAATCCCCAGATAAGTACCGCATTCTCACATAGCTGCTAGATTTGAAATTCACAGTATCCCATGGTTCCTAATTTTTCCTCCACATTTGCTACTTCATAATCATTGTATCGTTTCAAACATGCTATAAGGACATTCTTCAACCAAGCGGTATCAACTTCCCTCACAGTATATAACTTTGAGCCATCATTCTGAAGGACTTTCGGTGCGGGTAAGTTAACAGGTGCTGTGACTCGAGGATATGATACCCCTGGTTGCACAAAACCTCTCGTAGCCACATTGGCGAGGCCATTAAGGCTAAAGGGGGGCACATGCCCCCCCTAAAAAAACTTAAAAAAAAAAACTAAAAAAATATTGTAAATTTTTTAAAAAAAATATATTATTATCAATAATATAAAATATAAATAGTCAAATTATTTCGAAGACTCTCACTCTCTGTTTATTTAATATCTGCAGTTGCTAAATACATTAGGTTTGTCTACGTCTTGCGCGGTATTCTGATTTTTGAAAGAAACAAATATTTTATAACCGGTTATAAAATTCTCTTTTGGCGATTTCGCCGTCAAAAAACAACTAAAATCTTATAAATATATGGATTTAAAAAGCAACAAACTTAACTCAAATCCTAAATAGTATCATTCGATCGTCGGGATAAAATTTATGACTGTCTCCCGAAAGATTAGAGACTTATACGACTATCGTTTGATTAGTCCTGCAATAAAGCTGTATTCGTGTATTACTGGCATTCGACCTACGCGCACATGCGCTCACGAGACCTGAACCTAGAATGACGTCGGGATCCATTTATTCAAAGGCCTGAGCCCGAATTATGGGCCCGATCAAAATTTTCAGAATTGTGTCCCCTGTCTAAATATTCTGGCTTCGCCAGTGGGTAGCCACATCAATCTGTTTCTTTGGCCTACAGATTTTTTCCTGATGTTGTTTCTCTTCTACTACAGTGTTTAGGGGCTGATATCTAGCAAGGTTGATTTCCAAACAGTGACCTTGGACCATTCGGCCATTAACTCATCTGGCAATTTCTTCTGAGTTCACCATACTATCGAACCGTGCAAATCCAAAATGTTTACCATCAACCTAGAGTTTTTTGGGGATGAAAACATCATTCACCTTGCCATAGACTTCAAAAAACTCCTCATATCATGATATCATTCGCCATCCATTTTGGAGGGAAGTTTGTAAAGAACAATGAGACTAGTTTAGATCTCATCAGTAGTATACGATTTTTTGCCACATCTCCTATTTTCTTCACCGTGCTGCGAAGAGTAGGGCAAAGACGTCGAAACACCGATTTTCTCTTGGTGGCCAATGTCCACAGCGGTTCATCAGTCCCAGCCAAAGCCTCCTCCAACTTGTTGTCATCCAGATTGCCACGATTCTCGTTGGTAGCGTCACCAACAATCTCTAGACGAGCTTGCTATGCCGCCTCCACTCCTCCTTGTTGCTCCGTCATCGGTAATTATCAACTAGATGCATCCAGCAAATAGAGACGACTTACCCAAAAACAACATAGAGATGTCAAAGATTCTATATTGTTGTATTGGCTGAAGCCAATAAATAAATTTAATTAAAATATTGTACAAAAATTAAAGCAATTGTTATTGCACAAAAATTTTTAGATACTCAATTTTGTTGTGCTCAATAATTAGTTATTGTGCTCAATTCGTTAATATGACAATCTGAGGGTTCGATTCATATTTAAAGATCGCGGAATTTTCTGCTGCAGGACCATCGGTCCCAAATAAAATCACTTAGGTGCTTTGATGGCCAGATCTAAATCTCACTTAAAATGCAGCTTTGCGGTTCAGTTTGACAAGTTCGGTCTGGATTTTAACCTGCGTGTCAATGTTGAACAAGCCGGTGAACAGAAAAAAAAAACAAAAAAATAGGAAGAAAAAAACGGCATCGCGTCGGGCATCCCTTGCCTCCTGTTTCTTCCAGGCTGCTCCATTCCCTCTGCACAAAATCCTTGAAGCTAGGTGCATCGTTAAAGCAGTCTAATGTTCACATAGTAAGTGAATCTTCATTGATGCAAGGGCGGATCCACAAATTTTGCGCATAGTATGAAGGTGTGGAAGTCAAACATCACCCTTACGACATGTGTTATTGTACTGATTCATTCTTCTGATGTTTGTATTACATAGAAATCAAGGCCAATATTTCTTGCCAAAGTCTCATTTTCTCAGCACTGAGGCAAGTGCGTAAACCTTAATGATGTGTATTTCAATTTTGATGTACTCCTCATCATCCATTTAGGCTATGTTTGCAAATTCTTCTCAAAACTATTTTTAGCTTTTCAATCATAAAACTCCTTTTTAAAGTGTTTGCGATTTTGACTTCTGGTGGTGACCATTTTTTTCTGGTGGTGGCCTGGCGGTTGAAAAGCTCTCATAAGCTCAAAAGTCAAAAACTCCCTTGGAGTTATTTCTGGAAGACTTAATCGGTGATAATTTTGTAATTATTTCAAAATTCAATTTTAAGATAATTTTGCCTATATAAAAAATACATATCAATTTTCCCATACTATATCCAATTTGTCATGCTATTTTTTAAAATTTTTGCCACAGTAAAGCAGTCGCTACAAACACTTTATAACTTATTTATAAAAACATTTTTTTAAAAACCCTCCTAAAAAACTACTTTTACAAAAGCACAAAAATTTGCAAAAATAGTCTTACTCTTTTGAATCCATCTGCATAGTATGTATTTGTTTGTTGAAAAATCCCTTTTCTCCATAAACTTAATATCCCTCCCGACCTTCTTCTCCATAAAACTGTATGGGCAGAATTAATTTGTCGGTAGTTCATTTCCCTGCATGGCATAACTCTCTGAAACTTGCCTAACTAACGATACTCTGGGAGATTGTTTCAACCAATATAGAGATTTTTGAGCCTACACACCTTTCCCACTATATGATAAGTTGTGAAATGACGAGGTACCTCTATATACAGCTCCTCGGGCAAATCAACATATTGAAATGCATTCTTCACATTAAGTTAGTGCAACTTCTGTCCTCTATTCATTGTTAGGGAAAGAGTGTCCTTAAAGTGCTCATCTTTGTCAGTGGCGCAAAAGTCTCATCACAGTGTGTGCCATATATTTGATGGTATTCCTTTACTACCAATTATGCCTTGTAGCATTCAATACGTCTCTTGGAATTCTTCTTTAAGGTGAAGATCTATTTGCATCCAACATCTCTCTTGTCTGGTGGTAAGGGTGTCCAAAAGGTATTCTGTATTCAGTAATATTGGTACAGATATCGGAATAGGTACTGGTTATGGATGCTAGTTGGGTACTGGTATTGGTATCGGTACCATTACACAGTACCGATTAATAACCAATACCAATATTGATATTATTGGTATTATCGACATCAAAAAATCAGTCAGATATCAGTTGCTTAGTTTTTTATTTTATGTTTGTTTTTTGTTTTTTCATTTTAAAAAAAAAACATTTACCAGTAGATAGTACCAATATCAGCTGAATCAGTACCGAAATCAAACCATTTTTTATCTAATTAATTTTCGATGCCAGTACTAGTAATACTAGTACCAGTACTAGAATATCAATTAGGACCCCTTACCTGGTGTTAGTATCACAAGCTCATAGTCTTATTCTTTTTAAGAGTTACAAGTTCTTCCAACATGGTTGCTTTCCACTTGGGATCAACTTTATCAACCCGCCACATGCCAGGAACGAAACCATATTTAGTGATGTAGTGAATGCTTCATGTGTAAGTGATATATGAGAATAAGACATATAATTGCCAATGTCTAAGCCATAATGGTCAGGGGGAACTCCTGCATTAATACGAGAAGAATTTTGTCTGCAATAGGGATGTTAATCGAAGGAAGAGGAATCATGTAACCTGTGTGATCAGAGTATGAGATGGATGTAGATATTTATGAAGAAGGGACAAGTGGGAAACTCGCAAGCATAACTCGAGCTTATCCATATGTCTCCTCCTCGTGTTCATTATTCAATCATCTATGCACCTAAATCTCCCCACCCTTAGAATCCTCATTTGAGTACTCAGGTTTGTTGTTCTCAAGTGGCACAATAGGGTAAGGAACAAGAGTCCCCTTAAACTGATAGTATCCAACAACTCATAAAAGAATATGTAACCTCCAAATAGGCTCATGCTCTCTAAATGTTATATGCATACTCACAAATAGCCTCCTCTCAATAGAACTCAATTACATAAATCCTTACAAACCGCTACATCTCACATTTTCCTTACTAACCACGACCTGCATCTTTCTATAAGCGGACTAAATGCTCTCTGGTATTGTTAGGTAAGTATATGAGTAAAACTTCCCAGAAGTACCAGTCACATATCCGAAAACACCAAATTCTACTATCCAATATGAAGGGTGGGAAGTGAAAATAGAAGCAAGATCATGATTCTTATAAGTCCCCGAGGTTCTGTGAGCATAACAACCAAGGTTACTGGGTCATTGACTAAACATTTTTCGTTAGCTTTCTATTTTTTCAAAAATTGATCAAGTAATGTATGTTTCCCCTCAGTTTGCACATCCATCTCGTTCTCTTCTCGAGTGACTATAACATTAACAAAGGAACCTCCAGATTATCCCCGTCCATTTATCTCTCGTAATTAGAGTAGCTTAGGATAGGTCCTACTCAGATGTCTTATCTCATCCCAATTATAGCACCAGCACGACTCTTCCTGGGCACCCACGATAGCAACGACACGAGAAGATCGTGCACCGGAGGGTACACAAAAAATAAAATACAACTTTATGCAACTCTCCTCCTGCATTATAGTTGCAATAGCCTCATCAAGGGATGAGATAGTTGGCTGCTCTACGAGAACCACTCGCCGCCGATCAAAGACTGGGCTCAGGTCTCTAAGAAACTTCATGGTCCTCACCTATGTAGTAGTCAGTCTACTCTTAAATGTCAGATTACCACAACTCGACAAAGTTGAGAAATTGGCTAAGGTTTGCCCAAAGTTGCTCAAGCTTTTTAAAGTACTCTTGTACGGATCGATCACCCTGTACTGCAACCTCAATATCATGTTGAATCTCAAACATCTGCATGTGATTCTCGGCTCTGACATAGATCTTCTTCAATATGGTTCAGATATCCTTCACTAGGACAATGCCATCCACATTTGAGGCAATGGAAGACACCATCGAAATCAGCAGAGGAAGAGTAACCATGGGCGGGTCTCCACCCTCAGTCTCATATATCGCGAGATTATTAGATATCACTCAAGATTCTTTTCTACTAAAGTGGCCTCAATATGATGCCCAACTCAAGAACTTGGCTAAGCCATCAAACTTCATATCCATAGGTTGATGATCGAGCTTAACTTGCAGAAAATGCTAAGGTGGCTCCGGGCACACTAGCTTGCTTCAGGTACCCGACCAACATTTTCATAACCAAACTCCTTCTTATCCAAGACTTCCAATTCTTCACCTTGTGTCATCTTTCCAACAAAACAATAATACCCCAATCACATAAACCACATCAACAACCTTTAATCCACAACTCATAAGCTCCCAACAACAATTCAAAATTCACAAACTACACTCCACAATCACCAACACACGGCCCATATCATTCATCCATGATTAAACATCAAAGAAATTTATCAATAATTTTAAAGCTAGCCATGTTCTCTTGATAATCTTGTTAGAGCTCATCTAGGTGTACCGGGTTTGGTGTGTATCGAACCCGGTACAATAGGTTTTTTTGGTCGACTTTGGGTCTCCGAAAAAATTTACCAACGTTTTCATAATCCTCGTATTGAAATTTTTCACGAAATGGTTATACAATTTGGTTTCAACAGTTTCATCGCAATAAAACTAAAACCATATAAATATAGGCTTAAAGAGCAACGATATAAAACTAAGCTCTAAACAACATCTTTTGATCGTCGAAACTAAATTCTATGATCGTTTCCCAAAAGATTTCGACACAACAATTGTGAAAACGTTGACGGATTTCTTGAAAATTTCAATTGTACCGGGTTCGGTACACACCAAAATCGGTACATATATCTTTTTTATGATCTCGTTATTCTATGAACAAAGAACTTTGATTGGTTTAAATTGGTAGTTAAAACATTGTCGAGTTGGGGGTTTTGAATTCCAAGACGAGTACATTTTCACGTGTCTAAGTTTTTCTCTTACCACTACACAAGAATGCTGGATCCCAAGGCCACTGTAAATGCTGTGACCATCGAAGCCAGCACCACCCATGGGGAAACCCGTCCCTTGTCCTTCCTCAGTAGCATCCCTTCCAGCAAATGATAGTTCACAATGATCCCAAAAAATGGGATAAAACCTTGCACAAACAATTCATTTACCTTTTCTGTCTGAATTATCCTGGAAAACCCGACAACAAATGCGATCACATTAAGAATGTATAATGTGCAAATTGGGCCAATCAGCACAGACACCACCTGGAAATTGTAAACGCCATCTTTATACATCTGGCTTTGTTCATTGTCAAAAATCTTGCTAGTCAGCGTAAAATTCGCTTGTTGCAGGCCGAATTTGTCCAACACCACACCGTAAGATGCATATAAGTAGGAGGATGCGCATTTCATCATCCAAATCCTCAGTTCAAACAATGCCGTTGAGAATGAATCTCCATAGGACAAGACATCTTGCACGTGTTTCAGTTGGGAGGACACAAAAATGAAGGCGAACAAGATGCAATATGGATCAGACACCTGCAAACAATCAATGTTAGTTGAAATTTTGAAACATACCCGACCCAAGTCTGTTCGGGCCCTTGTGTGCAAGTGCGCGTGGGTCAATATATAACGAATATACACTCTTAAAAGATAAGATATCAAGCAAGAGAGTGAAGCACCACAACATTACATACTAGTCCATTTTTCGGTTTGTAATGCATGCGGGATCTAACAATGTTAAGAAGTTTAAGGTGCAACTTAGCTGATAGGACAGCCTTCTCTACCCATCATTCGGTTGGGGTTCAACTGACCTTTGGATACAAAGGAATGCCGCGTAGCAAACAGATTTGTGGTACAATGGCCAATCCATAGAATGGAAAAGAGTACATGGCATCGGATGTTAAGGAAGCATAACACATGCATTGAGCCATCAACATTTTCCCTGTTCCATATACAAGAGGACAGTATTTGGAAAGAAAGATTTGTATGAGGCCAAGTCCCCATCTACTCCGTTGGACCAAGAAGTCATTCAGATTGTCCGTGGATGACCCGATAAAACAGGGGTATCTAGGATTGATAAAAACCGAAGTCCAACCCCGGGAATGCAATATAAGGCTTGTCATAATGTCCTCTGTAACTGAAAAAGTATTATATCCTACCTGCAACAGGAAAAGAAACTTGATCAGTCATGTCTTGCTTTGCCTATGCATAGAACAGAGATCATTGTGATTGTTACATTGTCCCACCCCAGTAGGGATTTAAAATCAAGATGACTTAAACAGGAAAGTGGTGCTACATTTAATCACCTCAAGGTATAGAGTTGCCCACATATTCCTAGTAAGTTGGCTCACACATGCGCACATGTGCATACGTGAGCTGAGTCCGGATTAGGGCCGAGTCCATTTTCTCAAAATGGTGTCAGAGTCAGGTTTATGCCCTGAGTTTATTTCCACTGTGCCCCATGGGTTGGGGGCTCATAGGGGGTTTAGCCCATATTAAGACATTATGGTATTGGGAGTTCAAGTTGGACTTGAGGCAAGTTCTAAATTGTCAATTGAGGTTCTCAAATCAAATCAACTTAAATAGAAAAATGGTAGTACAATTAATTACTTTGGACTCAAGATTTTAATGAGAGTAGCCCACATATTCCTAGTAAGTTAGCACACACGTGCACGTGCGCACACGTGATCCGAGTCCGGATTAGGGCCGAGTCTATTTTCTCAAGAATGATGAATAGTACTTGTTACTGTACCTCATTGCCCCATTCTGTTTGATTTTCATAGCTACACGATGCTAGAAGCTCAACTTCATTGGAGGGTCCATGACTAGAGTTGCGATCCATGGTGAAATATGGTCTGTACGTTTTCTTGCAAATTGTCTTGATCAACTCGTTGCTTGAACCAAATGACTTCTTCATAGCATCCATGTCAATTTCATTATTGGTGTTGGTACTCTTTGATCCATACAGTGCTTCCCTTTTCAAGTACAGGTCACAGCCAGAGAGAGGTGGTCCTCCAACCCCATCAAATCCAGACCATCGTCTCTGTCAGGTTGACAAAACGTTAGCTCCAAAGAAAAAATATTGTTCTACAGATTGGATTAGAAAAAAAGATGATTCAATGATCAACACTTCATACATAATAGTATTGAAGACGATTATCATGTATATCATGATTCCCAACATTGTGGAACTTCTGAGGGAACTGAACAAAAGCCAAGTTTGAGGATATTTTAGCATCAAGATGAAAGCACATTGCTTGGCGTGCTGATGTGGGATCGTTGCAGTAATGGTCGCAGTCGAGTATGAGTAAGTAAGGAGCATTGCTGATAACTGCAGACACCCTGACCTGTATACGGTTTGAACGAATCATAATAACAAACAAAACAAAACGAGGAAAAAGAGGATATGGGATGTGTGTGGTGAGTAACTCATGGCATACTATGCATTTTTTATGTGGCACTGTGGGATTAGTGCGGCAGGTGAGCCGGCCTTTGCACGAGCCCGCTGACCAGCCAATCCCATAATGACATCAGGATACTGCACACTATTCAATAAAGAATTCACTGCATAGTCTCCTCTTTCGCAAAAATAGTAGCCTAGAATGATCATCTTCCTCTAACTTGCAGTGGATTTTCTTAATGAAACAAGGGTTGAAAAAAATAGAAACGAGAGATTCTTACAAGAACATTGAGAGCCCCAGCTTTGAAGTGGTGAGGATGGGAAGGTCTTTTTTCACGAGCAACGTAGACGAGAATTGGGAAACGATTGCTGGAAGTCTCTGGATTCTCTCCTTCTTCGCCCATCACCTGTAATTTTGATCTTGTTACAATGTTTTGCAACACTTTGTTGGAAGAAAAATTGTTTCTTCTATCTCCATTTTTACTTGTGCTTTCAATCTTGTTTTACCTTGATCAGTGGGGGGTGATCTCTGCTAATTGATATACCTGCATCCACTGTACTTCTCTCTAAAGTTTCCTTGAAGTCATTGTACCTTAGCTGAGGACAAACATAACTGTAATGATTAGCGGTGTTCGAGAAAAGGACGGTCCCAAAGTAGATGCGTAGTTAGCATTTAGTTAGGGCGAGGAGCGGTCGCCCTATTCCAAGATGACCGGCTACTCGAACAGAAATGATTAATGGTAACTTTCATGAACATTCAAACAAAAAGAATCACAATATCTTTGCACATAAGAAACCTGCATCTCTATCTTTTCTGCTTCAAATTCAACTTTTCTTCCATCCTTCCCCATTCCATCACCAGAGGAACAAAAGTAAGATTGGGGGCACCTGTTTTTCAACCCGTATTTTCGACAGAAAGGAAGCCACACTTTAGAGAATTTCCAAGCTTCTTGAATAGCAAACAATGTGACAGAAGATCTCCCATCATCAGAAAGATAGACAGCAAGCTTATCAGGAGGGTAATCAAGAGCCATGGCCGATATAACAGTGTTCATCACACCGAGCGTCGGTTCAAAGCTCGGATCAACCGTGCATATGAAGACGTCCACCGCCGGAAGCTGCTCATCTTCCGGCAGCCTCTCGGGGTAAACAGTCCTTTCGACAGGTTTCCATCGGTAGGCCTGGTGTAGAGTCCATAGAAATGTGAGGAGAAGCTCGGATATAATGATGATGGAATATGGCAACACATGAACTTCGTTGGTTCTGAGGATACAAAGGAAAGTGGTGGCTCTGTAGTAAAAGAGTAGTATGATTGCAAGTCCATTGAGTAGCATGTAAAGTCTGTTGATGAGGAGATTCTTCTTTAGTACACGGCATGTGTTTAGAGGAAGAGGAACTCCATCCATGGCTTCCTTTTGTCCTGAGCAGCAAAGGAGACAAAAATAAACGAAGGAAAAATCTTGTCCGATTATGCAGAATTAAACTCTGTTGTGTGGAAATGGAATGATTATATATATATACATCAAAATGTGAAGTCAGAAGTCAGAATTGAAGCCTTTTGCTAAAGTCGAGTGCAATAAGTAGATGAATTAAATGAAAGTGCATAATGTAACCACTCTTGCTAAAGTAGTTGGGCTTATCGTGTCGGACGACTTGAGAAAAAAAAGGTATTTTTTATTTTATACATCATTTTGATTTACATAATTATACAACTAGACATATATATATATTTATCATTTGAGCCCAAATAAAAAATGTCTAGTAAATTTCGCTCTTAGACAGGGTCTAGGGAGGATAGGATGTACGCAATCATATCTCACCCCACAATAGGATGGAGATATTGTTTATCAGGACCACATACATTTTATTGATGTATCATTTCACGTATATATATATTTTATTTGTCGTAAATAATTATGTATAAATGAATTATATACATCGACTATTATTGTTTTTTTATGCATGTTGTTATTTTAAATTTCAGAAATAACAATGGAATCAATCTCACCGCCGTCAGCTTCTTGATTTGGGTGAAAAACATTGTTACTCTTAGTGTTAGTGTTAGTGTTAGTGTTAGTGTTAGTGTTAGTGTTAGTGTTAGTAACTTAGTGTTATCCCATATGAACTGTTATG
>JAOYMZ010012319.1:0-20687 GCA_025802335.1 Pinguicula primuliflora
CCAAACCCGCTTGCATCCATCTAGAAACTCTTTAATATCCTAAGCCAGAAACTGCATCAAGTGCTTTGATAAATGTTAAAGAAAGCTATACGTATTCTGATTGAACCTCTTGCCTTCCTTGTATATTGAGAATGTGATTTAAGAATCGATTGATTGTTACATGACGGTTTTCTGATCGCGAGGAATGATCCCCATTCTGTTGTATGTTATTTGCTGCATCTCTTCCTAGATGTACCTGAAGCCAAGCCGCTAAGTTGTATACTCCCCCTTCTTTCAGTTCATCAGATTCTGCATTTGGAATGGAGATGTTCAAGAGGATGCTCCAAACTGGACATCCAACGATGCTCAGCTGATACGCCTTGATAATGATGATCTGAGATAAAACGATGTTAATTACTATCCTCCTTGATAATGATGATCTGGAAAAGATCATAGCTTATGTGTATACATAAATTTGTCGGTATGAGATGTGTATTTGCTTCGTTCATACTTGCATCAATGAAATGTCCGACTTTTACTACTGAAGTTGGGACACCTTATAACTTGTTCGAAAATAAGGGCCCGGGGTCTAATTTTTGGTTGATTTGTTATCAGTTTAAACCATATGATACAACAATTACGACATATTCTTGATTCTCATGTGTTTTTTGTGCTGGATGAAAAGATAAAAATATTATTATTTTTAATAATTGAATAAATTATTATATTAAGCAAGGGCGTTAAAGGATATGCGTTCTATTCTTCTACCCTGCGTTTGGATTTCACAGAAAAGAGCGTCTTCCTGCAAGCACGCCTTGGTAGGATTTTCTCCGACTGTTTCTTCTCGGACGTGGCGTTGTGGGTCTTCTCAACTTCTTCAATTGGTTCTGTTCATTAACCAAATATAATTAACACTAATTAATTAGAATTGATTAGAATTAATTAAAAGTAATGAATTTGAATTATTTAAATCAACTAATTAATAATTAAGGAATTACAATTTATTAATTTTTTGTAGTTTGAGAGTTTCACATATATTTTACTAATTTCAATCTCCGATTGATTGTCAAATATCAATGGACATTTTACTTTTTTATGCCTCCGTTTACTCGAATTCAATGGCCAGAATTGACTTCGCCTTAACTTTGGCATTTAAATCCACTATTTTCACCAATTTAAAAAACGAGCAAGAATGAGATTGACAAAAAAAAATATCATGTTTACTAAAAGTTTGAAAAGTTGGCACAATTTGGAATATAATGTCAAGTTACTTATATACCCTCACACAATTTTTTTGCGGTATATGATTGATTCGCCTTTTTTGAGTGCCTTCAGCCTTCCGTCTCTTCAAATACACCACCCTTGGGAAAAAGAGAAATGAACAACGGTAAAAATGAGAAATCGACCTCTCCTATAGCACTGGTGTCCGTACACGAAGCAAAGCCTGAATCTCCAGGGCTTGTGGTACCAATCTCTCCGCTTATTGTCCCTGAAACAAACCCTTCGCCGCCTTTGATCGGGTAGATGCAGGCGGTTGCGCCTCCAGCCGTGCCTGTCCTCGTGAAAGACGAGGATGTTGCAGCAAATCTTTGCTAAAGATATCATCTTTTGTATGAGTTTTGATATGTTTTTACAGGACTATAGATTTAGCATTAAATGTACATCTTTCTTATTTTTAGAATGAGTAGCATTTTGCGCAATTTCTTAAAAGATGATTATTTAAATTATAATTTTAATTGTGTATTATAATATTAATAATATATTATCAAAATAATTTTAATTTAACTAATTAAGAATAAAAATATGGGTAATGATGTTTTTAACTTATCTATAAATTAATATAATTTTAAAATTATCATGTATATTTTTTAAAAGAAAAAATAATGTAATGAGGTGAGTATTATTTAAAATTTTAAGTTATAAAAATAAGAACAAATATTAGTAATTGTCAACCCACTCATTTTTTTTAAATGTGATTAGAAGCACAATCACATTTTCGAAAAATAGACCTTTAAAAGTCAATATGATAAATCATCACATATCAACAGCAATTTTATTTAGGTTTTGTAATTGATATTTTACTCTTAACATTTCTTTCGTTTTCCCCCTTTTTTTCCAATGTTCTTTGTAGAAAAATACATATGACGAAAACGTGATACACGAACAGTGAGGCAAATACAAAGAAAACCCATATTAAATAACGCCAACCGTATGCCTGAATTCGGGTCTTATTCCAGTACGAGCTTGCGGGTTTCACAGAGGAACGGGGACGGCGCGAAGCGGTAGAGCTTTCTGCAATGTGATGCCAAATTTTTCCTCCATATCCAACTCCTTTGGCCCGATTCCACCTTCGACCTTCCAATCGAACGAATTCAAGAGGGAACCCAGCATGACCGGCACCATTCTGATTGCCAATGGCAGCCCCGGGCAGATTCTCCTGCCGGCACCAAATGGAATCAGTTCGAAATCACGGCCGCGCATGTCCATCTCTGCTTCCAGGAACCTCTCAGGCTTGAATTCCAGGGGGTCGGTCCAAATCTCTGGGTCTCTTCCGATGGCCCATACGTTGACGAAAACCTGTGAGTTTTTGGGCACAGTGTAGCCACAGATCTCGACATCTGCGTCTACACGCCGGGGAATTAAGAAGGGGACAGGAGGGTGGATTCGTAGGGTCTCCTTCACGAAGCATCGAAGGTAAGGAAGGCGGGAGATGTCGGCCTCGTCGAGTATTTTGCCTTTTCCGATGACTTCCTCAAGCTCGGCTTTCGCTTTCTTCATCTTTTCTGGGTTTTTGAGAGCCTCGGCCATTGCCCACTCCAGAGTGCTCGAGGTGGTGTCGGTTCCAGCTACGAATAAATCCTACAGAGAATAATGGGGACGCCAAGTGTTTGATAAAATGACGCAACACAGAGTACATTGTTTTTAGTTGGAAATTTCAAGCAGTACCAGGCACATCCGTTCGATGTGAGCGCGCTCAATTTCTTGTGGGTTTTCCTTGCTTGTGGCGAGGAGCACATCGATCACGTCACCGACTTCTGCACTCTGCGGATTCTTCTTCTGCTTCAATCTCTCATCAATCAAGCCCCCGAAAAGATCCAATACCTTTCCAAAGTGTATGGTCATACGGCGGCGGATTCCTTGCGGGTCAATCCTTTCAAGAAACGGGAAGAAATCCACGAGGTTTGGTTTTCCCGCCTCTACCATTATATTCCACACGAGATCTTTGAACTCTTTGGCTGAATCAGAAAAGGGGTCCGTCAGATCCTTGGAGAAGATAGTGTTGGAAAGCAAATTCAATGACGTCCTGAATGCTGCTCTGCCCACATCCACCGTGCTCCCAGTCAGGCTATTCTTCCGGCAATAAGCAATGAGCTCCTGTACCTTTTTAGACCTGAGATGCTGATTTGCATCGAGCCGGCTGCCGGAGAAAATGTTGGAGTTCAACACTTTACGGAGGCTGCGCCACGTATTGGCCACCGGCAGCCAGACGACGGAGTACTTGAACTGTTCGTGGGCATGGATGGCATCCGGGACGGTGCGGCTCGAAAACGCGAGGTCCTGCTTCTGCAATACCTCCTTGGCCATGGCCGCGGAGGTGACCACCACCGTGTTGATGAATCCTAACCGGAGGCACATGAGAGGTCCATGAGTCTTTGCAAGTCGGGCGAGTGATTTGTGTGGCTGATCGCCGAGTAAGTGCAGGCTACCGATGAGAGGTAGGGGCGTCGGCCCCGGCGGTAGCTTCTTCCCCCGGTTGGAAAGTGTTTGGAAGGCTTGGACTAAGGTGAGGGTAAACAGTAGGGCCAAAACAATCGTGAGGAAATCCATGGATGGGGGTAGTCAAGAGACGAGACTTATTGGAAGATGAGGTATGCTAATGTATGGTATGTGTGTGTTTATACTCGGGTATATTCATTGTATTATATGCAGGGCTCGTGGCTCTCGAGAGAATTATAATATGTGAAGATAAGGACAAACTTCAGGCATGGTTTAATGTTTTACCTGACATGTTTTTATGGTTTCAGTTTCATTAACCAAAAGAATAAGTCTAGGTACTAACCAAAAAAAAAACTTTAGGTATGTTTGGATTGTTTGAGTTTCTGCTTGGGTTAAAATCATTCTTCTGTTTAGGGTTATTTTTTGCGGGTTGAATTCTTTGAATGCTGTTTGGTTTTCTGTTAAAATTGTTTAGGTATGTTAAAATCATTTTTCTGTTTTTTGGTTTCTGCAATTTGTTGCACGATTTGAGGTTTTCTTGATTGCACATGTGCTGGTTTTTCTTAGTTGTATTGTTGTCGTTTTTTTGTGTGGAAATAATTAATGTTTTTGATGTTAAGTTTTCTTCTTATTTTTAATTTTATTAAATTTTAATATTTTTTAATTAAAAAACCTGTTATTATAGGTAAAACATATTAAAAGGACTAAAAGTGATTAAAATTATGGAAATTATGAGATTAATAGTGATATTTTAAATCCTATGGATCAATAAAAAAACTCGGACAATCCTACGGAACTAAAAGCGATTTTTTCCCTTTGCCAAAATTATTTGTGTGAGATTTTTTTTCCAAATCTTTTTCGGTCGTTTAAAATTTATAACTAATTATTTGGGTGATCTATTTGGCTTGCAACATTTTCTGGAGCTGATGCCCAATTCACTGGGCAGGATATATCCTTGGATCCAGTACTAAGATGTGCTGAAAATTAAAAGACTGCACTAGAAATATACAACAGGAATAATGGATGGGATGGGAGGGGGATATGAACGTGGATAGATAAGTGGCAGATATGAGCATGGGCTTTTTCGCTTATGATTCTAGGGCATAAGTATAGAAGATGTAACTCTTTTTTTTTTTTTTTACTTGGGAGGCGGCCATGGCCTCAGTACATATCCGGACTACAGTGAAACAAAAGAACAAACATGAGTGTTCCTCAAAGAGGAACAAAAACAAAGTGTTATGAGGATCTTCGGTTAACGGGCCTAGGGATCCCGCTCAGTGTGTCGTTGGAGGCACCCTTCTGCCATGGTCCAAAATATACTCCGGACTCCCTGTGTGTCGAGGATTCCCCCACTCTAGGGGCTCCTGAAGCATACAACCTTGTGGATTCCCCCACTCCGGGGGCTCTTGATACAAACTGTCAAGCGGATTCCCCAGCACTTGGGGCTCCTGAATCGTGGCATACCCTGGATTCCCCCACCCAGGGGGCTCCTGGTTTGCCTAAGTGCTTGCGTTCCCAACCACATGACCGGGCGATCGACCTAAGTTTACATCTCGGGCAACAGCAGGCCGAAACAGCAAAGGGGAAGAGTCTGACAGCCCCAATCATGCTTTTGCCAGGTAGTCGGCGTGCCAATTCTCGGTTATGGGCAGTAATTGGATATCAAGGTTGCGGCAGTGGTCGAGCCTCCGCCTGATTCTGTGAAGTAGGGGCCGCGCCACCTCGTTCTCCGATTGAGCAGAAAGTAAGCCGACTGCTTCACTGCAATCTGAAAACAAGATTACATGATCCAACTGGAGTTGCAGGACTTTTCTGACTCCTCTTTCCACAGCCCAGAGTTCTGCTATAAGTGCGGTGCAGGCGTCGATCCTCTCCGAATACTCCCACAGAACTTTATGTGATTTATCTCGGAGCACCATACCCACGACAGCTGCGGAAGACCTGCGACAGACAGCAATGTCTAAATAGAGGAGGAAGTTCACCTCCGATACCGGGAACTTGAGCCCCGACGCTCCCAAATCGGAAGGTAATCCGTCGAGAGCCAGAGCCTTTCTGATGTTGGAGCTTCTCATGAAACAAAAAGTCCTTTCATTTTCATTGTAGCATGCGATAATGATGGCTGCCACCGTTCGAACTGATTACTGAGTGTCATGGAAGACCAAGTTGTTCCTTGAGAGCCAGAGTTGCCAACAAGTAATTGCGAACAGGGCCTGCACACGGTGCACTCGACTCTATATGCTCTGCTTTAGTATCGAAGTCCTTGTGCTAGGGGAACACCCGGAGAGGCCTGCTTCCCAATATGTGCGGACCCTCCGAGAGCACCTTCTGATAGTCCTCATCCTGTGAGAATCGAACCAAATAAAAACCGTCGGATATGTCAACAAGCTTGAAATCGCCCCTGGTATGCCAAAGATTGCGTAGCCAACTTTGCAGAGTCAGGGATCCCATCCCATATTTACCTAACTGGCGAATGATTAGAGTGTTAGCCATACAGGCAGCAATCTGGGTATGAACGTTCTCCTTGAATGTGACCGTTGGGCCTGAATTACAGAATTCGTGAATCACGTCCTCCTCCTGAATCACGACTGCTGGCAGAGAAACAAGCAGGGACCTGTAGGTGGGAGCCGACGCACCAGCCAGAGGTATCTGAGGTATCAGAGGGGATCTGCTGAAAACTTAGGGGTCAGGGCTTCGATTACGAACCTTCTTGTTGGGATCGTCCTCGCCTAATGTAGGAAAATCATCCGAATTCAACATATCTTCATCACCCATTCGGATGAGAAGACCGGTATGGATCTAAGGTTTTCGTGCTCCAAACGAGATTCTCGAAGATAGAAGATGTAACTCTAAAAAAGCAAAGTAGAATCCTTGCATAGAACTGAAGCAAACAAAGAAAAATTATTGGTTTAAAATCTAGAGCTAAATGGATAACAAATGGTGATGATAACTTATTATCTTTCAATGCAAATGTCACTTGCCAAATACAACCAATGCCAAATACAACATATTTGGCATATCCCATTGTAAAATTTCCCATTGTGATGTTGGGTAATAAAGATAAGTTTATGGGATATTACTACTTTTACCATTTTTTTTAAAATTGTTTTGTCAAGACACTCGAGCTATAGCATGTATAAAAAAATATTATTCGCATTTCTATTATTTAAAAACTATTTTACGGAGCACGTGCCCCCTCGTGTACTGCAAAGAACATGGAATTTCCCATCTTTCAAATGCAAGCGATACTCCAGCCTACTTCATAACAGCATGGTGGTTATAAAACTCCCACTCCCACTACACAGAACACCTAACAGCACCATTTACTTACATCGGAACAGATTCCAAATAAGGATGGCGGCGGTGCAGCCAAAGCAGTTCGTAGCCGTGCACGGCGTGGGACACGGCGGGTGGGTTTACTACAAGCTGAAGCCGCGGGTGGAGGCTGCTGGATACCGTTTCACGCCGATAAGCCTGGCGGCGGCAGGTAACAATGGGAAGAAGCAGGAGGAGGTCAGGAATCTGCATGACTACACGGAGCCGCTGCTCGAGGCTTTGGCCGCACTTCCTGAGGGCGAGAAGGTGATTCTCATCGGACACAGCGGCGGTGGTTATGCGGCGGCCTACGCCATGGAGAAGTACCCGGAGAAGATTTCGGTGGCTGTGTTCTTGAACGCTTTAATGCCCGATTCCAAAAACAGACCATCTTATGTTATTGATGAGGTATGTTAGTGCATATAATTTTGGCCAATTTGAATCATCACATTTCTTATTGGTATATTTATTTTTAATATGTGCGGATAATTTTCTCTAGCATTGGGTTGGAAGGGGCCACAACCCCCATTATATTCATTTATTTTTTTCTTCGAGCAAACAGCCATTAACGATTTTTTTTTTTGGTTCGGAAAGTATATGAAAAGGACTCCCCCTACTGCCTGGATGGACTCCCAATTTCCACCCTACGGCGATCCTCCCATCACCGGATTGATCTGTGGCCCAAAATTCATAACTGAATCTCTATACCATCTATCTACTATTGAGGTAAATTCTTCAATGAGATTCAATTGTATAATGTTTTTAAATGATATAATTATCTATTTTAATGAATCTTTTTGTTCGTGTAACAGGACCAGGCACTAGGTCACCTCTCTATTAGGCCAGGTTCTTTATTCATGGAGGATTTGGCCACCCTCCCTAACTTTTCCGACGAGAATTTCGGTTCGATTCCCCGTGTTTATGTGATTGCCGCCGATGATAAGACAATCCCTGCAGATTTCCAACGTTGGCAGATCGAAAACAATCCGGTGGTGGAGGTGAAGGAGATCAAGGGAGCAGATCACATGCCTATGTTTACACAGCCAGATGCACTCACAAAGGCATTGGTAGAGATTGCGGAAAAATTTGCATGATTTTGATGTCAAATGGGATGAGATTCATTCCTTTTCGCCATCACATCCTGTTTTTCTTTCTATTTCTTCGTGTGCTGTACTTTGTAATAAGCTTCCTTTTATCTTATGTTATATAGCTCATAAATCTAACATCAAGTCATACCATTTCTTTCCTTCATGTTCCATATCATGATAAGCAAATTATTACAAACAATTAATCATAGAAAACACCAAACTGTTATCCAAAATCAGCGACTGATTAGTGTTTGGCTTTGCCACAAAGCAATGCATTATCCGGGATGTCATTCTCGGTGTAGAGACTCTCCTCATCGTTCCACACTCGAATATAAAGCTCTTGGCCGAGATAACGACGAGGCCAAATGGCGGATCTCAGGTTCCACATGCCTTTATTGTCAAGGGACACCAAAATGGCACTCCACGAATAAGGATAAACCTGAAAAGTAACAAGTACAAATTAATGTAGGGCCGAGACTTCTTTGAAAATAGACCTGACTCTCTTTACTTGGGCCACGTGTGCATAGAGGACAACAAGATGTGAGATATTCTTATCAAAATCTTAAGCTGAAAGTGATCGATTGTAGAATTATGTTGGTTTATAATTCTTTCTCGAACAATTCGTATGAGATATATCCTCTACAATATATACATCGTCTCATGTGAAATAGAATTCAAGTAAAAAATAATCACCTGAACCGTAGATCGTGTTGGTGCATCATATAAGTTGTAGAACCTTTTCCTCAATGTAGCATTCCATATTCCACTACCAAACCTGGAATAAACATCATTTAAAATAGTAAACCTCGTAGAACATCAAAGAGATCAATGTATGTAGCAGTTAAGTCTACGAAACAAACTCACCCCACAGTCCAGAAATCGTATCCATCCAAATGCCAGGATTGAAGGCTGGGTTCCGGGTTTTGGAAGACGAATTCCACGAAATCGTGCAGAGTTGTTTCCATAACTGATGTCCCAAGAATTGCAGGACCTGGAGGAGGGCTGTCCTTGATTGAGTTCAATGTGAAAACATCAGAGATATTGAAGTAATCCGCAAGCTTCAATGGAGTTTCCGGATTAATATATGAAATCTTGTTAACTGCATATCTCGTCGTGCCATTAATATATGCAGCTGAGTTTTCTAGTATGATGGTCCTGCCAATTGGGATGGTACCATAGTGGAAGGATCCCTGAGGATTCGGCCTTGCGGCATTGGCCGTCAAGTTCCATCTAGAAACGAAAAGTTACAGTCAACTGAAGTTTTTATACAAAAAAGGATGAGGAATATATTTTAATTATTTGCATGTTATTCCTTTTATGTTTTTTTTTCTTGATTACTGGATGATACATCTTTTAATCATTTCTCAGTATGCTATTGTAATCTGAGGAATCTTTATATGCACAATCGTTCGTCCTGTGTACATTCATACACAATTTTTGTATGGTACGATTCATTTTTGAAATTGGTCGCACAATTGAAAAGCTTAAAAATAAGATATGAAAAGCACCATGTTCTGACACGATTCCGACAACTTGATCACTGAGAATTTATAAATTCATTTTTCCTTGGGTTAAGTAGTCTTTAATGGGGTCGTTGCCGGGACCGTGCCAAAATATGAGGTTTTTCATCTTCTATGTATAAACTTTCCAATGATACGACCAATTTCGAAAATGAATTATGACACGCAAAAAATGCGCATGGATGTACACACAAAAATTGTGCATATGAAGGGGACACTTGGAACATGTTTCTTATTATTTTTCTCACTCACTTTGCTCCTAACTCTAGCTCTAGTCGTTGCCCCCTCTATCTGACGCCCTCCCCTTCTTCTATCATGTCTACTCATACTTTAAATGTTTTATTGAAGTAAAAAATTTCAGTAATGTATAAATTTGCTGTTTCGGGAAGCCCCGCACATCGGCTACACTAGGAACTACTCATCTATATTGTAATTTTCTCGACAGAGTTTCATTTGTACTAATGCATCATCCATGTGTTACTCTGATAATTCGATCCCGATTACTTTTGCCAAAAGAATTGTCTCCTAGCTCCTTGTTGGCGCTTTCAGTCGACTGTAATTTTTGCGGCGCCCGTTGTCGCCTATTTTACCTCATCTTCTCGACTCGGTGATCCCTGCATTCTAGCACCTTTAACTTACGCTGAAGTCTCGCTAGAGGGTCTTCGTTTTGTTCCATTGGCCTAAACGGAATGGGCTTCCTAATAGCCCTGTCTGCGGGTTGTCCCAATTTAATCTTATTGCTTTTCGCCCAAGCCAAGTTGTCCTTCCTCGCGTAGAATTGGGCAGGATAACTTTCTTTGCAGGAATTGTTCTCTTACACTTCCCGGAACTCTCCCTATGCGCATTCCTGAAGGGGTTGCTGCTCAATCTCAAGTCCTGGCCGATTAGGCGCATCTGATTCAATTTGCTGGGAGGGCAATCCATCCACCACAATCTCTGCATTAGTTTCCAGTTTAGGAGCTTCTTCATTCAATATCCTCTAAGTTATCTTCAATTTGCTCCTCATTAATTTCGTTTCGATCGTAATTTCCATCAGGCTGCTCCTCGATTGGGTTGTCAATTTGAAGCTCGTTGTCATTCAATACTGGCCAGCAATCATGGGTATGTTGAATCTCCAGCTTGGCGCTCGATTTGAGTGTAATTGCGGCTGCACTCAATTCTCTCGGCGATTGGGTTTCCGCCTCCGTACTTTCTGGCGGATGCAGTTCCACATCAGCTTCTTCAAGCATAGCCTCTTCTTGATTGTTGTTTGCCTCCATATCATTTTCTGTTGTTGGATTTCTCGCATATGTTTTCTCATCTACATCCATTTTCTTGTTCAGATTTAGATTTGCTTGCTCCAGGATGTTATGCTTTTCCTGACACCATTCTTGTGATCCTTTTCCCTTTCCTCTAGCTTTGGCTGTGCAACCATCAATTCTGGCCATTCTTGCTCCATCTCTATCGCCCAGTTCTTACTCTACATTGCGTTCATGCCTAGATTCTAGCTGTGCCAACTTCTTGATCTCATTTTCACACTTCCTTGAAGCTCCTCTTCAATTAAGACGTTGAATGTTTCAAATCCAATGTCGATCTTCATTCTTGTAGAAATGTTGTCATTTGAAATAGTGAATACCAATACCCTAGCGAATTGCATCTCCGAGTGATCCCTAGTCCTTTCATCCACCTTCATCACTCCACCAAGAGTAGCTACCTCTGCAAAAAATCTTCATACCAGCAGTGCAATGGAGCTCCCTGAATTCTTATCCATGCCGGCCTGACCAGTTTCCCGCCCAACACCTTCCACAGTCAAAGGTTGTGTAGGCATAAGCTTTGGGTTGTTTCCTCATCGCATATCAATTTAGATCTTCTGCTTTTGCAAGTCTGATTAATATCTATTTCCCTCTAGTATGACTGCTGATCCACCAATATATTGTCGATCCTCTAGAATCTTAGTCATGGTTTTCACATCCAGCAATGGTGATGGTAGTCCAACTAGGTATTTCTCAAGCCAAACTGCTTTTTCTGGAACTGGATCGTATTTCATTGTCTCTATAGCCTCTTCTCCCTCCATCTCAATATTATTCAAATCGTGTTGCCTTTCTCCTGTCTGCAGTTACCTGTTAATAGTATCCTTCCCCTGAGTCAGCATTTGAGTTCTTGCTAATTCACAGGATTTCCTTGTGATGCTCACATAAAGTTTGCACGTTCCCACCAGCTCACCATTTATCTTTTTGATAAGCTCTTACAAGTTCGTGCCTTTCTCATATCTAACGAAACCATATCTTTTTCCTTGGTTCACCATTGTAGGTGTGGTGTAAACATCGCGAAGCTCACCATATTGCTCAAAGTAATTCCACAATTGTTTCCCTATCCAGACTGGCAGATAATTTGCAATGTACAGTGAAACTGTATTTGCTCAAAGGTTTTCAAGGTAAGGTGAGAGTCTTCTGATTTGTTTACACACCCGAGTGCTCCTTCTGTGATTCGTTGTTTTCCATATGTCTGATTCTTCAGTATTGAATAATCTCACTCATACTGAAATAAATCTACTCATACTGAAATAAATCTCACTCATCCTCTTCTTCCCGACCCCCATAATCCTAAAACTCATCAATGCTATCAACCTTTCAGTTCATGGCACTCCTAAACTCACATACACAAATTATCAAATTTGACAAAGTCATCATTCTACTTTTCTTCGGGGTTATGACCCGATGGAATTTATTGATGATGATGTTGCTCCTCCCACAAAAACAATGACCCAAAAATTGGTTCAAATGCCCAATCTAACATTTTCCTTTTGGCATCACATAGATGCCTTGGTCGTAGCAACTATTCAATAATCTTTCTCTCCCGCTGTGGCGACCACTATTCGAATGGCCCAATCTGCCAATGAGACTTGGTCCCTTCTAGAGAGTACTTTCTTCAATCCCAGTCATGATCACCTAAAGCAACTAAAGGATCAACTCCGAAATATTCTACAAAGTCAGAAATCGATCAATGAATATATCCTGGACATCAAAACAAAAGCTAATTAATTATGTTTAATGTATGTCAGTGCATTCCCTCCAATCATGGTCTGACCCTGCAATGCCACTACTTCCGATGTTGCATGGTCTCCGGCCCAAACTTATACCACAAGTTAGCAGTCTTATATACGGCATGATGGCACCTACCCGACAAACTAGACCTATGCACCACCTTTGTTACCGTCACTATCCACTTTGTTTGTTGATAATGGAGTCACCCACCATAGCCCCAATGACATCAGCGAGCTACTAGACAAATGACTATTTATGTGGATGACGACATGATTCTCCCTGTGACTCATATTGGTTCTATCTCTCTTGCTACATCTCATCGTCCTATTATGCGTTCTAATGTCCTCCATGTTAATTCCATGTGCAAAAATTTACTTTTTACCTTTAAGATTTGCCAAATTAATCATGTCCCTATTGAGTTTACTGATTCTAGGTTTGTTGTGAATGACAAGAATTTGGGACTCCCTATCTTTAAGGGCCCTTCCAAGGGTGACACATATGAATGGTAACTTCTACTCCTTTTGACTTGACGTCAACCCACCTCGTTCAACATGACATTCTCAATTGGGTCATCTGGTGTTAGACACCTCCAAACATATTTTGTCTCGTTTTCAGTTGCATTGTTCGAATTTTAACTTGTTTGGATTGTGGGTTGTTTGTTGTTGTAGTAAGAGTCATAAGTCACCGTTTCATATCTCCATTTTTATTTCTACTTGACCTTTGGAGTACATTTATTGACATGCATGGAGTTTCACTATTTTGTCCAATTGAAGTATTATGTTATATCCATTGATCATTACTCCAAATACATATGGCTTTATCCCCTTAAGTCGAAATCTTATGTCCAACCTACATTTAATTGATTTTTAGCCCTGATTAAAAATCATTTCTCTCATAAAATCAAGTGTCTTTACTCGAACAATGGGAGGAACACATTGCTTTGGCCGGCCTTCTTGCCAAATGTAGCATATCCCACTTGACCACTCCACTTGGGTACACAAAGTGTCGCCATCGTTATGTTGTTGAGACAGACCTAGCTTTACTCTCTCATGCTTTCATTCCATTATCCTGCCAGCCTTACACCTTTGATATTGTTGGTTATCTCATCAGTCATCTTCTCATCACCACTCTAAACAATAACTCACCCTTTGATTCCCTTTTCCAAACATCCCAAAACTAAAAAAAAGTTTTGTATCTTTGGATGCCTATGTTTTCCCTAGCTTCAGCCTCACACTGCTCACAAGCTCGATTCCTGCTTCATTCCCTATGTGTTCATCGGTACTCTTGTACTCAAATTGCATATTCCTATATTAATCCCTCATCCTGCAAGGTATATGTCTCTCGTCATGTCCAATTGATGAGTCTACATTCCTTTTCTCCTCCCGTTCAAGTCTCTCTTCCTCGTCCTGACTCCCCCATTCAAGATATCAGATACCTACATATCTCCTTCTCTTGACACTCTTGACGGAAACAGAAACTTTTGGGGGCACCCCGGGTACCAAGCCCCTACTCCCCTATGTCATGACACTCTACCCACTTCCCTCCCTCCTCGGGTGTCAACGATCTCCTGGGTAACGTTTTTTCAGAAGATTCAGCTACTCCACTACATCCCGCCCCTCTTTTACTTCCACCAAATCCTACCAACACACATCTAATGACTATCAGATCAAAAAATAATAACTTTCGATCATCCTCAAAATATATACACATTGCTCAACGCTAATATCTTTCAAGCTCTAAAGATGCCAATTGACGAAAGGCTATATATGATTAATTTAATTCTCTGGTATGCAATGTGACTTGGATGCTTATGATGGGTCCCAGAACCTTATTGGGTGCAAACAAATTTTTCACACTAAATATATTTATGATGGTTCTACTGAGTGCTGACATGTACAAAGCAGGGTTGGCAACTAAGAGATTTCATCAATGCCTTAACATTGGCTATCAAGAGACCTTCAACCCCGTGATCAAACCTTCTACCATTCATCTTGTCCTCACTCTTATTGTGAGTCGTGGTTGGATGATTTGTCAGCTTGATGTCAACAATGCTTTTCTGTAGGGACATTTATATGAGCATATTCTACGTGCTCATTTACATCGATGATATTATCATCACTAGATCAAATCTAAAGATCATTTGTTGCTTCATTTCCACCCCTATTGCAGCATTTTCGCTCATAGATCTTGGTGATATGTAGTGTTTTATCTTAGTGTTGAGGTATTTTCCCGCTCTGAAGGTGTGCCTCTTTCTATGCATAAGTACGTCATGGATCACATCCACTCTTCATGGACATTGAAACTCTCCACCCTTTTTCCATTGCCCCACATCCCTCCTCGGGAGTCGATGGCCCCCTGGCCGTAATGCCATTTCTGAAAGGTGCAGCTACTCCGTCACCTCCTGCCCCAATCCTACTTTGCCCTCATCCCACCAACACACATTCATTTCAATGACCATTAGATCCAAAAACAATAACTTTTGGCCTTCCTCAAAATATATACACATTGCTTAACTCCAAAGCACCACCGAACCCACTACTGTTTCTCAAGCTCTGAAATATGACAATTGGTGATGAGATATATCTAATGAATTTGATTTCCATGTATGCAACAGGATTTGGAAGCTTTTCCTCCGATGGCGTCCAAAACCTTGTTGAGTGCAAACGGATTTTTTGCACAAAGTATCTTTATGATGGTTCTGCTGACATGTACACAACAAGTTTGGTGGCCAAGGGATTTCATCAGTGCCTTACCATTGGATATCAAGATATTTTTAGTCTTGTGATCAAACCGTCTATCATTCGTCTGGTCCTCACCCTTATCATGTGTCGTGGTTGGAAAATTTGTCAGCATGATGTCAGTAATACTTTTGTTCAAGGATGTTTATATGGGGATGTGTACATGAAGCAATCTCAGGTATTAGTGGATCAAGATCTCCCTCATAATGTGTGCAAGTTCTACAAGGCAATATATGTGTTGAAGCAGGCTTCACGAACCTAGCATTCCACATTTGGGCTCCTTCTTCAAGGTCAAGGCTTTGCCAACTATCATGCCAACACCTCTCTGTTCGTCTTCACCCAGTTTGGAGTTATGTCGTATGTGTTTATTTATGTCGATAATACCATCTTCACTGAATCAGATCATGGGGTCATTCGCTGCTTCATCTCCACCCCTGTTGCAGGGTTTTCACTCAAGGATCTCGGTGATCTATCGTACTTTGTTGTTGTTGAGATACTTCCTCACTTTGCGAACTAACTTTTTTCTCAGCGTAAGTATGTCATAGATTTCTCAGCTCGCCATTAACATGATAGTCGCCAAGCCTATTGACACTCTCTTATCTCTAGATCATGGTTTCCCCATCGTGATAACACTTTGCGTAATAATGAGATGGGGTATCGTACAGTTCATAGCAGTCTTCAATATTTATTGCTCACCACATTGACTTTGTGGTCAACAAGTTATTTCAGTTTATGCACCATCCCACCGTCCCTAATTGGGATGTGGCCCTTAGACTCCTCGGGTATGTACATTTATGACTCTAAGACTGTGGCTGCCTCATTTGTCACACATCTCAGCTCTCCCTCTATGCCTTTTTAAAGCTGGTTTGGTCGGTAATAAGGATGACTACACATCCACCAACATCTACTCGGGGGTATCTTGGTGGCAATCCCATCTTTTGGTGCTCCCTTAAGCAGCACACGATTGTTCGGTCCTGCACTGAAGCCAAGTATTGATCTGTTGCCACTTCTGCTGTTGAGTTTCGTTGGTTATGCTCTCTGTTGCATGAACTTCCAGCATCTCTCCCTATTGTACCTGCCATTTAGCGCGACAACATTGGTGCCTCCTACATGTGCTTGAACTCGGTGTTCCACTCCCGAATGAAACACATTATTTTGGATTTTTACTACGTTCATGATCAGGTTCTATCAAGATGACCTTGGCCTATTGGTGTGAGTGTGGGTGTGGGTGTGAGGTCAAGGGTTCGAATCTTAGTATCACCCACAAAAAATTAAAAAAAAAAGATTAGGTTCTAGAGACCTTTGTTTTACTCATGCTACCGTCGTTGACCAACTTACCTATGGTCTCACGAAGGCACTCCTCAAACCGCGTTTTCTACTTTGCCGGGACAAGATTGGTTTCACGCCTCATCCATCTTGTGGGGATGTATTAGAGAAGAAACTAGAATTACATTAGAATTATATTTTTATTATTTTAATGTTAGTCCTTTATATGTAATTATATATATCTTTTTTTGATAACGTATGAGAACCCTACCAAGGTGGATAAACCCAGTGTTCTAGCACAATAAGCTACAAACCACGATAGGAAAGTAAACCACAATAGGTAAATAAACCATATTTGGCATATCATATGTCACGTGTTTATGTCGCTGAGGAGAATTGAACGCATGACCTTTGAGTTTATTCACTTTGGGAACCCCTCTTTGACAATTAATTTTATATGTATATATATAGGTACAGGAACCGGTGACAGGATTTTAGATATGATTTTCAATTCCGGCCACTAGGGTTGCCCGTTGACGGAATTGGGCACATCGTTAGAAAGCTTATGCATAGAATTGAATATGTTCAAGTTTTGGTGATATTCCGACGACGTTATCACCGTTTAACGGAGGGTTCACATTTCCCCTTGGGTTAAGTAGTCCTAAATAGGGTTTTAGAAAATTTCGGAGATGAAGTCGCCGGAACCGAAACTAAACATGGGGCTTATGATCTCTTATATATAAGCTTTCTAACGATGTGCCAATTCCGTCAATGGACAATCCTAGTGGTCGGAATTGAAAATGCATGTATAAAATCATGTCACCGAACCTTCCCCATATATATATATGATCACATTATTACTAAAATATCTTTTGCTCAATTCTCAACACTTCCACGAAAAAGAATATATAAATAGTTGCCATCTATATCAAACGAAATCATTACCTTATAGTTCTTGCTTGTTTCATGGACCAATGAATCTGGTAGGTTGGGCCAACTGGGAGTGGCCCTGATGCGGTTGTTTTGGAGCCTTGGTATTTCAGGACGGCGGTGGATGTCAATATGGGCTTCGTAAACCTTGTTGAGGCGACAATAAAGTAGTCCTTTATGTTGTTACAGTTCATTGTAACCAAAAAGGAGCTGGATTGTCCTGGATGAAGATCAAGGGACTCGTATACTTCCTGCATCGTGTGGGATCCCTCGCACTCCACCAGGACCAAGGTGTGCTCCTGAATCCTGAAGTTGATCGACGTCGTGATAGCTACGTTCGACACTCTGATCAGATACATTTCACCTGAAATTTGTACATGTCATTAATGATGGATTATTGTAACTTCATATTTCTTTCTTTGAAGAAATCAGGTGGGTACCTGGCACTACATCCAAGGACGTGGACTCAGGATTGCCGTTTATGAGAATGCTATCAGGAAGCGGAAATTGGTTGCCTGAGTCCAGCAGTTCCTGCAAATCCTGCAAGACAGAGGAGCCAAAAAATGTGATGTTGATTAGGTGACCATTGTTCTAGAAGTCGTTGTACGAGTCTGCTCAGCGTGGCCTAGTCCGGCATATAACCACCCTTAGAACGAGCCTAGACAATATTTGGACAACTGAGCAGTGTATATCAACTATACACAAATGAATCTGTTGGGATTTATTTGTCTGAGGCCGGAAGAGGAAATGAAGAAGGAAGAATTTATATAGGAATAGTGAGGATAATCCAATCACTTTGGTATCAGGTTTTGAGTAGAATACCCACATTTCTAATAAATTCATCCCCACACGCGCAAGATCTGGTTGCCCACGGTGAGTTCATGCTCGTGTTTCTTAAAGGGCTCGAGATCCGATTATTAGGCCGACCCAATTTATTTATAAAATTTAAGATGGTATCGGAACACCCAAGTTAGGGGCCATTGTTGTTGTTTCCACTGGAATTATTCGCCGGTGTGAAGTGTTCATGTCCAATTCAACTTACCTAGTCGGACTTGAGAGTAGGGCGTTCGATTTAATTATCCCATCCGGGAAGAGGAAATGATGAAGAATTTATATAGGAATGGTAGGGTAATGGAATCACCTTCCTTCAGGGTTTTGACGAGGATGGAGGGTTTTGAAGGGAGAATCTTACTCACCTTGAGATCTTTCTTCCACCAATCGCTGATTATGACCGTGAACTCCTTGTATGGCTTTGGATAAGGTACCGGGATGACAGACCTTGCCAGGATATTGAATCCGCCGTATCCGCCGATGGCTCTGTGCATCACCGTCGACGGGAAATACGTGAAACTTCCGATCTGATCCTTCATCTGCATCCTGTACGTCCAGTTCGTGTTAGGAGGAATGGGGCAATTGGTTCCAAGCACACCATCCTGCCAACATGATTTCCTCTGCTTGATTCCATTCCTGGAAAAAAAATGTTTCGTGACAGAACAGAACAAAATCCAATCTTTTGGTCTTAGAAAAACAAATATCAGCAGCACCATGTGAGGAGAAGAGGCTCATTCAGTCTGTTTTCAACGTTGACAATAAAATTATCGTTAGTGATGACGTTGAACGTCGGGCCCGGAAACTGGCCGTTGATAAGAATTCCCTGGCAGAAAAACAACATACAGATTCAGGAACATAGCAGCTAAACAGAGCATCTCTGTTTTCTTTATTTTGTTACCATTTGCGTGGCGCCGAGTGGCGAAACATTTCCGTATTCGACTACCAATTGTAAGTATACATATGGGTCTTCAGCCTGGACATGGGAGAAGAAGAGACTCAAACAGGAAACAACTCCTAGTGCAAGAAAAATATGGTCAATGTTCTTCTTCATCATATTCTTCAACAAGGGATGGGATGGATGGGAATTCTGGTGCAAGAGACAAATTATATAACGAGATCGATGATCGAACCCAGATTTCGAGAAGAAATCTGAATCTTGTGTGCGCCGCACTTCTTGTTCATCTCCTTTTTTTTTTGTATTGCTGCTTCCAAGCCTCGATTGTTCAGCTCACTTTCATTTCATGTTAGTTCTTTTTTTCTCATCTTCTTGCTGATCTTGATTCTTCAATAGAACGCAACTTATTTTCAAAGCAGTGTTTAATTATGAAAGATCAATTAGGTAATGTAGATATGTAGCCCCATTGACGCGAGATACGAAGTCAGCCAGGCTACCATGAGAGAAAAATAGGCTAAACTAAATGCATTCATTCGATATGAAGTCTGGACGGTGGGATGCATTTGCGTGTAGACAAGGGTAAGAGTTTTGGGAATAAATATAAGGACAATTAATTGGCGATGACAGCATATATATCTATGCCTGTGACATTTTTATTCCATGTAATGTCAACGAGTAAGAATCCAGCTTTACTGGTGGAGGAAGATGAGAGTAACCGAGTGGGAATTGAGTCAACCAAGAAGGGATCCTCAAATCAGTATGATTTAATAATAGCTACCAAGCAATCGGCAATGGTATAGCTGGTATAAGTAATCGAGTAAAATATATTGATGAAACTGCAACGTCATGCAGGACTTCCATGCATCCAAAATTTGCTGCAAACCCTGCAAAAGTAAGGCCATGCAAAAGTAAGGCCACTGTGTTGATATACATTGCAGTTCATTTGCAAATATCCCATTATTTATTCGAATTTTATTTTTATTTTTTTAAGAAAAAGTTAGTTTTATTTCATCGGTAAAAAAAGTACATTTTTTTATCCATGTCTGCCGTACATGTGACATTTTTCTTTTCAAGTCCTTGGCAGGATGAATCGAAAGGAAATGAACTACTTTCTACCACTCTATACATCTCTTCTACCATCCAGGAATGGGCAATAGACAATACCTTTTATAGTGAACAGTTCATAGTTTCGTAAAAATACAAAAACTTACCTCATACGGTGTGGAGAGTTGTAGGTTTAGGTCTTAAACTCTTCAGACTTGCAGATGCTTGAATCCAGTGTTGCTTCTTTTCTCTTGAATGTTGACCATCATCTTCACCTTCATCCCTTGTTGAAGCCCCATCTCTGACTTCTGCTTTTTGTAGTGCAGATTGGGTGCATCAGTATA
>JAOYMZ010012330.1:0-20682 GCA_025802335.1 Pinguicula primuliflora
AGGCTACTTGTTTATGAGTACATGACAAACAAAAGTCTCGATGATCATCTCTTCAACAAAGCTTACCGAACAATATGCTGGGACTGTAGGTTGCAAATCGTGCTGGGTGCCGCTCGAGGATTGGCCTATTTGCATGAAGAGTTGGAAACTCAGGTTCTATTTTACTCTTATCCTTTGGTTTGCTAGGCATATTTTACTCTTATCCATTGGTTTACCAGTACAATGGATGTTAAAAGTGTCATCATGAATGATCTTAACATGTACATTTGTTTACTGTCTATGAATCAGGTTATTTATAGAGATTTCAAGTCTTCAAATGTGCTTTTAAATGACACATTTCATCCGAAGCTCTCGGATTTTGGGCTTGCCAGAGAGGGTCCAGCAGCAGGTCATACGCATGTCTCGACAGCGGTACATTAACTGCAAAATGTTTCTTGTATATTGTAGTAGTGTGTTCTCTCCTTGTGTCATGGTTTGAGAGTACTGATATTGATAGAATATAAATATAGAATGTTGTATCTTTCCTTCCGGAGCCTAATGGCTCTACTATCATTTCCTGGTACCAGGTTGTTGGGACATACGGCTATGCTGCCCCGGACTACATCCAAACAGGACACCTCAGCTCAAAGAGCGACGTATGGAGCTTCGGTATAGTGCTCTACGAAGTTTTAACAGGTCGACGTTCCGTCGAACGCCACCGGCCTAAACCGGAGCAGAGGCTCTTGGATTGGGTGAAACAGTATAGGAGTCGAAAGTTCGATATGATAATGGATCCGAGGCTCGAGAGTGAGTACTCTGTGAGCCAAGCTCGTTTGATCGCCAAACTTGCTGATAGTTGTCTGGTTAAAAACCCAAAGGAGAGGCCAAAGATGAGTGTGGTAGTTAACGAGTTGGAGAGAATAGTTCGATATTCGGGGCCTTTGATCCCGGAGGATTACGACGAATCAGCAGCAGAAGTAAGGCTGGAAAACCATGGAGATGGTGCCTTGGAGTCTGCTAAAAGGCGAATATCACATCTGGCCAAGATTGGTGAGCAAGTGGTTGGAGGAAGCAAAAGAAAGCTTGTGATCATGACGACCAAAGAAGCTTAAAGGCCTGATGTGGATCAAAGCATTTCTTGTTGATATATATATATAGTTGTGTAGTGGGTAAGAAGAAGAGAAATAAATGAGAACATGGGAGTAGTTATAGTCTCGAGATGTTTTTGTATCACAGCTAAAACGATAGACATTATGGTTGTCAAGTCTCTCCTCCAATCATGATTCATGAATACCAAATCTTATGTACATAAATTAGTTTTTTGAGAATATCTTGCACACGGTTTTGTAAGTTTTTTTTGGTAATTACACGGTTTTGTAAGTTGATGAGATGTACTTGCGTTCATCTAGTTTAGTTGTTTTTTTTTTCAGAATTTACCATTGTTCGAGAAAGTGTTAGGCGAAGCCTGAACGATCAGAGCACGTTCAGCACCTAAGCGGCCTAGTCGCCCGCCTAAATGGATTTTTAAGCGGCCTAAGCGATAATTCGAACAATGCGGAGGACAACATATTAGCATTTAGGCGGTGTCTAAACCTATCTTCACATATGTCTATGAAATTTTATGATTAATAAATTGACAAGAATTTATGACCATGTAAGTTCAATATATTTTATTCCTATCATTAACCTTATAGCTTATGAACTTACCAAAAAAGAATGTAGCTTATGATTGATTGATGGGTGTTATAATAATGATATAAATTAAACTTCATATTATTTGTATTGTAATATTGATAGGTTCTGGTTTCTTTGCATGAGTAAAAGTCTCATATTCGTGGTCAAGATTTGCTACCTTCTCTTTCCAATGAAAATGGGCAGAGGATGATGTGATGTTCCCTGTATATCGCGACTGCCATAGTCGCCTGTTGTGATGTGACCGGAACTCACCTGTTGGGATTTTTCACTCTCCGAGTTCATAGTTCCCTATGCCTTGCCGGAACCGGTGAGGCTCAGAAATGATAATTCACACGAATCTGACATGCATGAAAGGTGAAATTCCACTCACATTAGTGGGGGTCCACACACACCAATGTGTGTGTGGATGTACTTACACTGTATTCGTGCTATTTCCGTAAATAATTTCGTAGCATATATCACTGCTGGGTGAGGCTTGCGAAGATTTCTACTTTTCCAACGATGAATAAGCATCCTGAAAAGTCAAAACAACGAGTAAAATCATGATACAAAAATTCTGGATAGACATTAAGAAATAATAATTTAAAATATTTAAAGATACAAATAAATAAAAGTAGACTAGTTTCGAAATTTTGAATATATTTATAAACTTAAGATACTGTTTAAGAATTAGAGTTAAGTTTAATCTTTTATAATTTATATTTAATATGAATTTTTTTGGCGGCGAAACAAAAATATATGATTGATTGTTAAATATATTCGTCACGAAAATTACACGATTAATTTACTTTTATTCATTTTTATTTTTTTAATATTCTGAATTAATATTTTCAATACCTGTCCCTAAAAATTCTGAACAGGTAGGGCATCACGCTCACCCATGAAAAAAAACTTGAGGAAACCAAACAAAACCGTATGGACGGCAGTGTCTTGATTGCTTGTAGTTGGGAATGGGATAACACGTTTTTTTTTTTTTTATAGTTAAGGTATTTTTTATTGCATAATGTCAATTGATCAAATTGGACAATTGAGAAAGTATTACATCATTTGTACAATGCTTTTCATCCGTTTTCTCTCTTCTCTAATCTTACTCACCGTCGACTGTTGTCTTCTCCGACAGAGTCCAACTTGAGGCTCCTCTAATCTTACTCAATGCAAAATTCAGGGTTTGCAAACCACTCTTCATAGCTTATCGCAAGGAGTAATAAGCCGTTCACCTTCAGATTCCACCAAAATTGGAGCTTGATTTGATCAATCACCTCCTGAATTGGCCCGTGGACATTGTCAAACAACGTGTGTTCTCTATCTACCCTTGTTCGAAGAAAATGAAAGTTACAAAAGTTTGAAGTGTATGTTTTTTTGGATAATTGAAAAGGAAATTTTATGAATGTGAAAGTTTTTTTTTATACACGTACACAAAAGCGGTTCAGGCATCTTTCTGTTAGCCGGATTTTCCTTCAGCTCAGCACTTGTAGGCAGGGAAGCGGATTCGAAATCCAGACAACAATCGATAATGAAGACAGTGTCCGGTTGATCGCAGTCGCTGCTGTCTACCAGAGCCATAAGGTGTGCTGAATTTCATTCAGCTGTTGAGATGCGTCTTTGGCTATTCTTGTGAATTGTACTGCATTCCTGTTTTTCCAAATCTCCCAAATGGTGGCCGCCCAGATGCAGTACCAAGTTTCTGCTGAAATTTCGCACGCATTGTTGTCCATAAATTGTTCTTGCGTTGGACCTCCATCTGGGTAAGTTGGTTGATCTAGCCATCGTAGCAATTTCTCCCATAACTTTGAAGTTTCGCTGCATTCGAAGAAGATGCGTGACCCGGTCTCCTGATTTTCGACGCAGAGGTTGCACATTGTGCTTGAGGCATCGACGATCACTTGTAGTCTACGGAGGTTTGATTTTGTAGGCAGCTTATCTTGAAGCATTCTCCAGATGTGGATGGAAATCTTGGCCGGCAGGTACTTGTTCCACACCTGGTTAAGATTTTCGATTTGTTCCGTCGTGTAGGGTTGCTCTCGTGATTCTTGGATTTTCCTGTAGCTGTTCTTTACTTGATATGTGATTTGGCCACCTAGATTTGATTTCCAGCAGTCTTGCACTTGTTCCTGCAATATTTTGTTAGCTAGAATCATACGAATGTCATTTAATTGTTGTTCCTCCAGCATGGTGAGGTCTCTTTTCCAGTCGAAATGCCATTGCCATTCTCCTGCTGACCAGGAACCATGATCGGCTACTGTCCCTTTCTTGTGTGAAGCTTTCGAGTAGAGTCTTGGATGCACTTTCTTGTTTGAAGTGTATGTTGTATGCGTGTTCTACTGGACTCACTGTTGTTGACTTGTTGTACGACATTTTCATACTTAAATTTTGTATGACGCCATCATTCTTTTCACACACCAGCACATTATTATGTGTGGTGTGGTGGTGCTCAGTATGCACGAATGTTATTGGGTGGGGTGCTGAGTTGTGCCTTAAATTATTTTTTATTTTTTTATGACCCATTAAAAAATTAGATATAATAGAGTTTTTTTCATGCTCCAGATCATAATAGTTCAGAATAAAATATTATCTTTCTGAATATTAATTCGAGCCCAATGATGAGCAAAATTTACTGCATACAAAATAGTATCTTAACGCTGTTTAGCACCTAAAGGATGTTGGCTTAACAATTTTTTAGGAAATCACAAGATCAGGAAAATGCCAACACAAATTGACGGTGAAGATAAAAAACTAATCAAATAGTGAAAAGAATGAAACAAATCCACTAATAAATCTCCAGCAATTTTTTTTTTTTTTGAATACATGAGGAACACATTGCAGGATAATAAAGAATAAATCTCAAGAAGACAAGCTGACCTATAATACTTGTAAAGAATCAATATCTATAGTGATCTGGGAGTTTATTAGAGAAGTGCGGGTGGGAGTTGCGACAAATTTGCGAAAAGAATGGAGTAGGACGCGAGCAAAAGAGCCAAGACAATCATGAGAGCAGTAGTTGACGCCATTGATGAGATCTGTGAGGGACCAGGAGAAGGGTTGAGTCTCGTGTGCACAGGTATGTGGGCTAATATAATTAGGTAGGTGGGCAACCATTAAAATCATAAGCTTATAGTGATTGATTGTAGCCCACAATTCTATTTATATTAGTATATTGTGATTTTTCTAATCGATGTGAGACATATTCCCAACACTCCCCCTCAAGTCCAACTAGGTAAATCCTGTTGCACTTGGACAACGACACAGAAAATGCCCAATTAGGTCAACTCTCATTTTGGGATCAATACTGGGGATTTTCCCGAAAATAATTACGAGGGTCTCGAAAACAATCATCGAGACCTCCTGAAATAATGTCCAAATTGTGCCAAACCTCCCATGGGCCCACTCATGAAGCCAATACTCTGGACTTTTCCCGAAAATACTCTCGGACTGCATATTACCCGCTCCAATACCATGTTATATTAGAAAACTGACATGCCTCTCTCTAGGCTCAGGCCTCTTGTGCGCATGTGCGCGTGTGTGGGCTAATATAATTAAGAAGGTGGACAACCCTCATTAAAATCAAAAGCTTATGGTGATTGATTGTAGCTCACAATTCTATTTATATTAGTTTATTGTGATTTCTCTAACCGATGTGAGACATATTCCCAACAGAACTAAATCCAAGCATAAAGCTAACTGTAGCAACAAACAAACTATTAACAACATATGTTGTCCTTTTTTCGGGCAAAAAAATGACTTTTAATATGAGCCGGATGAAAATCAGACGACTCAGATTAATATTGGAGCATAGTATTTTATTCGGGAGGCTTTTATTCTATAAAATAAGGGTAATTCTCATCTGTTTATTATTAGTGCACTCAATTTTAATTAATTTTTTAATTATGATTACCTACTATCATCTTTTGTCGAAATTGGACCGATACAAAGCCTGTATATAAGAGACCAAAAGCTCAATGTTTTATAGTGGTTCCGATGAATTCTAAAATCCAAATAGAGGACTACTTGACCTCAACGAAAAATGTGTAACGAGATTTCCGGCGATAGACTTACTGAAACTACGACAAAGCATGAGGATTTTGGACTATTATGTATACGTTTTACATCATTGCAACCAATTTCAATAAAGACAGTAATAGGTAAATGCAACTTAAAAATTGAGTACAATTGAGCAAACTAATATTTGGTTATTAAATAAATTAAAGAAATAAAATGCTACTTTTGGGTATAGTTTGACCACGCAACTGCATTTTTTACAAAACAAAAATTATGCAAATTAAGCAGGTACTACTCCAATGATAAATCTTGTGGATATTTACGAAAGGATCCGAAACATAAGAAATCTTTAATTTTATAATTCATCGCTATGAAAGTAAAAATCAATGAAATAAAAATACAAAATCCATAGAATCTACACTATTCTCCAACTGTTTCACTATATAAACAGTATTCGCAGTAATTGCTTTTCTAAAAAAAAAGTATTCGCAGCAACACTCCACTCCACATCCTCCCTCTTAACAATATTATATTTCACTGTAACACTCCAGTTCCCTCTCCTCTTCTCAGCCATCAGTTCAGGATCTATGAAGACATCTCTACACACCGAAGAGATGAAAACAACTCATTTATGTCAACTACCACAACTGCATTTTCTTGATTCTTGCTTTCTTTGCAGTAGAAAACTCAGCCAAGACAGGGATATCTACATGTACAGGTAACACGTTACTAGCATCTCTTTTATACAATGCGGTCGCCTCGCCGTTTAGGCGCTAGGATGTTATCCTCTATTTGGCCTGAATTCCCGTTTAGATCGCTTATAAGCACCCTCACGCGGTGCTTAGGCGCCGACCGATCCTGTCCGCCTAACGCTTTCTCGAACACTCTTCATATATGATTTCAACGTGAGCAAAAAAAAAATTATTTCAGCATAACTGTGGCTTTATTTTTGCAGAGGAGATATCCCATTTTGCAGCCAAGAATGCAGGAAAGTGCAGATTGAGATGGACGATGCTAAGGAGAGGAAGACGAAACTACTCTGTTCTCCACTTGGACATAACAAAGATTCAACTACTGAAAGTGACACCAAGAAAAATATTAGTTTTTTCATCAGGAATCATATGCATGAAAACTAGAAACTGGAAAGGAAAGCTAGAAACAAGTATGAAATTCTTATATTTTCTTGCATATGGTAGATTTTTCATTTTTTCCCAAGAAAATGCAATAGACATACAATGTTGGAGTAAGCTTCTAGTGTACAATTTTTGTCCTTTGTCGAAATTGATCAAAATAATGAAAAACTTGTATATAATAGAACAAAAGCCCGTGTTCCGGCACGGTCTCGGCGATAAGTAAAAACAAATGAACCCAAGAAGAAAGGGTCCTGGCGATGAAGCTTCTAATGTACAATTTTTCGATTTCTAAAATTATATTAACGACTACTGAACCCAAGAGAAAATGGTTTTCGAAATTTTGGAAGATAATGTCGCTTGCAATGTAAGAACAAATGATTGCACGACAAATGAAAAGGATTACTAGAGGTGAAATTTTCCAAAACAATTCATAATTACCAACTCTGGATCGACCAAAATGGATAACCTACTTATGCCGTAACCTTGTCATACTATTTATTGTATTTCAAAATATCCAGAGAACAAATTGGAAGAATATTAACAATACATAGCTTGTTCCAAAACAGAAAACACAATATTCTTGCAGCAATTGCATAATGTTTGGTAAGCCAGCAAATGCATTGTAGTTGTTTCCAGCACAAGAAAACAAGGTAAAAGCAGGATTTCAGCATCATAAAACCAGGTAGGAAACAAGGAGAATCACTACATAATAGCATCCAGCTATATCTAATAAAAAAAAAAAAGACAAAACTTTTCTTGTGACAGAGCAAGCACTTGAGCTGGCAAATTCCCCTCACAAAAATAAAATAAATTTACTTAAGCTGGAAAACAATCGTAACCAATTTTAAGGGCTGGAAGTAAGAAAGTTTTGGTTGGGTAAGATGAAAGATTTTAATACGTACTACGTGATGATTTTAATACGTACTACGTGATCCCTGTGATTTTTTATGGCTTTACCGGTTGAGGAAAGGATTTGAAGTAGACCACGGGCGCCTGTCATGGCCGCTGCTGCTGGCGCACCCGACCCAACCACTTTCCCTCCTCTGACTATGACAAAGCAGCCGCCGATGAATCTCACTTCTAAAACCTTTGCTGCTTTACTGAAACCGTCCGCCACTACGGAAATTGGCACAAGAATACAGGCCAGATCTGTTCCATGGACATGGAAGGGAGAACCTGCCATTCGATTGACGCTGGAGGAGTCAAAATCCCTAAATGCACCTTTCCTTGAAGCTTTAATTGCAAAATTTCCGAATGGAAGGCCTCCAATTGATGTAATTCGCAGAGCAATAACTGGATTAGGGCTGAATGCTTCTTTCTCTGCTGGCCTGATGGACCAAAAAAATGTACTGCTCAGATTTGATAATGAGGAGGACAGACAGAGGCTGTGGCTGCGAGAAAACTGGACAATCAACGGATGCCAGATGAAAATCTGCAGATGGACGCCAGAATTTTGCAGCGACTGTGACTCGCACTTATCCCCCATTTGGGTCTCCTTTCCCGGCCTGCCGGTACAGTATTTCCGTCCTGATTTCCTGTGGGAAATTTCTAGCTATTTGGGACGCCCTGTCATGCTGGATCAGTCCACCATTTCCCTAAAGAGGCCCAGCGAAGCAAGATCCTGCATAGAAATCAATCTGTTAAATGCACTGGTCAAGAGAGTTTGGATAGAAGTCGAGGGAAACCCAGGCTTTTGGCAAGAGGTGAACTATGAATCTACCCCATTATACTGTAAACACTGTCTAAAAAAGGGTCACACGGATGCTACCTGCCGAGTTCTTCATCCAGAGCTTCCAGTGGAGAAGGCAAAAAACCCAAAAAATAACACCAAAATACCTCCAGGAGCGAAAGATAGCAAAACAGATGCACCAGGCCAAAAAAAGCTTAAAGGCGTTCAAACTGGAGGTTGGAGAGAAAAACCTGCCCAGGTATACAAGAAAGTATCCACAAAGCAAAATCTCACAAAGGATGCTAGCTGCTCTTATGAAGACAAATCGAAGAACATAAAAGGTCAGTCCTCTAACAGTTTTGCTGCATTAAGTGATGATGTAGAAACTGAAGATGCAGCTGCTACAAATACACTAGGAAAAATTGAAACTGTGAATGTGGATGCTAAAGAAGTGTTAGTTGGATATGGATATGGAAAGATTTGCATTAATTCTTTCTCGGGATTTGATTCCCTTGAATCCCGGGATTTGATTTCGTAGAAGTGCCTATATATACATATGTAATGTAAAGGAGAAAAGTGTGAAAAAGAATCCAAAAAGAAAGTTTCTCCCGTGGACGTAGGCAATTGCCGAACCACGTAAATTCGTGTTCTTATTTTTCTACAAGAAGTAGGTGAATCAAGACTAGATATCACAATAAATGAATTGGGCATAAATCAAATCCTGCCACCAATCATAGAAAATCAGGAGGAGAATGTAAAAATAGTAACAGGAAAATTAGATAGCACTTTAAACCTGGGAGCCCTTGAATATATACCTCATGAATTACCACATAGCTCTAACGTTACAGCCTCTGATATTTCTCAAAAAGCAAATGTTACAACTGATGGTTCTCATATCTGCACTAACTCAAATGTGTCTGATTTACCTGCTCCAATTAATACTTCTGCTATATCTGTACAGATTGTTGCTCCATTAAATGTTTATGTTTTACCTGATCTTAAGCATGGCACATCAGAAAATATGATAATAGAATCAGACTCTGGACTAGGAAATGACATAGATTTACCCATCTCATCAAACAACTGCTTAGCTCAGGTAACCCAAAAAACATTTCACGAACTAACAAACATAATTGAATCTAGTCCTGACACATTAGAATTACCTCCAATACAGGAAGTTTTCCTATATAGGAGTACCAGCACCTTAGCTGAAGAAGCACTTTTGCAAGATAAAGAAAAAAGTGAAATACATGGAAGCTTTGACAAATATACCAAAATGCCAGCCCTTAGCACCTTTCTTAAAGTAACTCACCCTAAGGAAAATAGTACCTCAGTAGATAACATAGCTGCCATAAATCCTGCCCCCTCTATAATGTAGCAATCTGAGGAACAAGAGCAGAATTCAACATCAGAAGAACAAAGTTCCTCTATGAACACTGAAACCTTAAACGACATTACCTCCAGTAAAGTACTATCAGAAGGAGACTCTCCTGGAAGTGCAACAAAGGCACAAAAGCAAAAAGCTACCTACTCTAAAAAGTACAAAACCAGATCTAAGTCTAAGAGATGACGACAGCATTATTCTGGAACATAAGAGGTATAGGGAATGTAGCATCTAAAAGAAGACTCAGGAAACTGATAGAACTGCACTCACTATCCTTCATCAGTATTAGTGAACCAAAAATATGCGCTAGCAGAATCCCCCTAATAACAAAATATCTTAAAATGCATAATGGCCTATCTAACTCAACAGGAACTATCCGGTTCCTCTGGAAAGAGGAATTGGAAGCTCAAGTAGAGTTCGAATCTGACCAATTCATGCTGTTAAAAATGAAAGATAAAATCTCCTCTTATTCCTTTTATACGGGCTGTGTTTATGCAAAGTGTACTATTGTTGAGAGACAGCATTTATGGTCAGATTTAACTACAGTTTTGGCAAATATAATAGACCCTGTCATAATAGGAGGAGACTTTAATGTCTCTTTAAACCAACTGGAAAAAAAAGGAGTATTACCATATCAAATTGCGGAAGGAGAACCACTAATAGAAACCATTAGGAACTGTAACTTAACTGAGGCAGTTTTTACCGGTTGCATTTATACTTGGTGTAATAAGAGAAGAGGAAGACATAGGATTGCTAAAAGGTTAGATAGAATTTTACTGTCTGAGGCTTGGATCACTTCAGGGCCAAAAGTATCTGTTTCTCACCTTAGCCGGGCTTTATCTGACCATGCACCTCTGCTTGTTGAAATAACTGCTCTAACTGTAAGGGGTCCAACCAGATTCCAGTTCCAGGAATTCTGGATTTCACATCCGGACTTCCTGAGCACTGTGAAAACATGCTGGGATGGCCCTATACAGGAAGCTAATCCATGCAACGTCCTAGGAAAAAAGCTAAAAAGGTTAAGGGGCACACTTAGGAACTGGAATAAACAGGTCTATGGAAATGTTTTCCAGAATATAATACAAGCAGAAACAGATCTCTTAAACCTAGAACAGACCTATGAAACATCAGGCTCAGAACAAGATAGGCTTAGATGGTCCGAAGGACAGGAAAAACTTAGAATCTCACTGCTAGCCGAGGAAACTCTATGGAGACAAAAATCTAGACTAAAATGGCTAAGGTCAGGAGATAAAAACACAGCTTATTTTCACAGAACAGTTAAAATACAAAGGCATAAAACTTTTGCGGTCAAACTCAAGGATAACCAAGGTAATCAAATAAATCAAACTGATACACCAAAAGCCTTCTCAGATTTCTTTCTAACACAATTAACTGCCACTCCTACATATGAGCATTCTGATATGTTAGAAAAAATCCCTAGGCTAATCACTGATTGCATGAACGCATCTTTAACTGAATGGCCTAAGTTAGAAGAAATCAAAGAAATAGTCTTCTCCATGGACAGTGACAGTGCACCTGGCCCTGATGGGTTTACTGGACATTTCTTTAAAACTTGTTGGGAAATCATAAAAGATGATATTCAGACTATGATTCTATCCTTTTTCTCAGGTCAAGAAATCCCTAGTTCACTCTCTAGTACATTAATTTGTCTAGTTCCCAAAACTGAAAATCCTACCTCTTGTGCGGAATTTAGACCAATTAGTTTATGTAACTTTAGTAGTAAAATTGTCTCAAAGCTCCTCTCATCAAGATTAGCTAGAGTTCTTCCTTTCATCATCTCCCCTCAACAAAGTGGATTTGTAAAAGAAAGGGTAATCTCGGATAATACACTCTTAGCTCAGGAAATGATGACAAACCTAGGGAAAAAACAAAGGGGAAGGAATGTAGCTCTTAAATTAGACATGACAAAAGCTTTCGTTAGAGTCTCTTGGCATTTTCTAATAAAAGTATTACGTTCATTTGGTTTCTCTGAGACATTTATATACATGATTTGGAGATGCATCTCATGCCCATGGTTTTCAATACTCTTTCAAGGACAGATTCATGGTTTTTTTAAATCCACAAGAGGCCTCCGTCAGGGAGACCCTATATCTCCTGCACTGTTCATAATCTCTGCTGAGGTGCTTAGCAGAAATCTGAATCACTTAATTGAGCAACAGCCCAACTTAGCATATAGTGTTCCTTCAGGATGTCCATTACTTTCTCATTTATCTTATGCAGATGACATAATCATTTTCACTAGAAGCACAACCAGAGTATTAACAAAGAACATGGAAATAATTAGAAAATATGAAGAAGCATCAGGGCAGAAACTTAACATCGAGAAAAGTGCCTTCATAATACATCAAAATGCAGCTAGAAGAACCATTATCCTCACGCGAAACATAACAGGAATGACCCGAGCAAACCTTCCTATCATATATCTAGGTTGTCCTTTGTATACAGGTAGAAAAACGAAATCTTTGTTCACTAGACTCATAGAGAAAATACAAAAAAACTGGAGGGTTGGAAATCTAGTAACTTATCAATAGGAGGCCGGATAATACTCATTCGTCATGTCTTAACCAGCATGCATATATATCTCCTTATCTCATTAGCTCCAGGTCTAAATACTATCAACAAGATAGAAGGATTCTTTGCCGACTTCCTTTGGGGTTGGCATGAGGGCAAGAAAAAACTGCACTGGAAAAAATGAAAAGATATATGTCTGCCAACAAATGAGGGTGGCTTAGGTGTCAGAAGAATCAAGGACCAGGTAGCAGCCTTCAATGGCAAACTGTGGTTCAACTTTCAATCTGGGGAAACACTCTGGGCTCATGAGGAGTAAGTATGGCAGCTCAGAAACTTTATCAAATGCTGCTGTGAAACCTGCAGACTCGCATATCTAGAAGAGGATGAATTCTGTCAAAACAGTTATGACCAGAAACATAAGGTGGTCGGTGGGTGATGGCAACATAAGTTTCTGGTGGGATAAATGGTACAAGGATTTGATTTTGGGAGAGGTACTTCCGGTCAGGCATACAACTATCACCATTGCTCAGGCATCAGTCGGTACAGAATGGCACAGAGGTATGTTGGAAGAACTCCTATCACAGTTCCCAGATCTGATAAAGGATATTATGAGGATGAAAAGAATGGACTCAAAAGATCACATCATATGGGAGCCAAGTCTAGATGGTCAGTTTACTCTGAAATCTGCCTGGGAGATATTTAGACATAAAGGAACGGAATCAGCAAAATTTAAGGCCTGCTGGGATGAGAGACTACCACTGAAAATCAGCTTCCATGCTTGGAAAGTAGAACAAGAGATACTTGCAGTAGACATTGCCCTGCAGTCGAAAGGGATTAACCTTCCATCTATCTGTTCATGTTGCCACACTTCACATCATGAGGAAACCATGACACATCTATTATCTGAAAGTCAAATAGCAGAGGAAGTGTGGTCCCATTTTGAACTCATTCTAGGTGTAAACCGCTCCAATAACACATTGAACTCACGGCTGCAGCAATGGAGGTCCAACACAGGGAGTAAGCTTCTAAATATGATATTCAAATTTGTTGCTAACCTGATTGTATGGAAAATTTGGACGCACAGGTGCAAAGCAAGGTTCGAAGGAGCTACCATGGATTCACTACAAATCATATATGACACTGAGCAACTCCTTCAACAAATCATGAGCCTGAAACCGATGGATAGATCTCACAAGGAATCTGAGAATACCAGACTTCTCATACTGGGAGTATCAAATCTGAAGCCTAGGGTTCCAAAGCCGAAAATCAATCACCACTGGTCCCCCCTTCGAATTTGATGCTAAAAGCTAACATATCTGGTGTTTATTCTCAAACTATAGGAATTACAGGTGGTGGTATGGTACTGAGAAATGCAGAAGGGACACTGATAGAGGCAAAGTGTTGGAAGCAAACTAGTGAAGACCAAGTACAAGCAGATGCAGATGCTCTTCTCCACAGTCTGGAATACTTGTTACTGATACAAGAAGACGTGTGCGCAATAGAAACAGACTCAGCCATACTAATCCAAGCCATACAGGGACTGAAGCACTGGAGAATAAGAGGTCAGGTTCAACAGATTAAACAACTAACAATTCCCAGTATGTCTGCTCCCAGTTTATGCAGGAAAACAGCGAACAAGGTGGCATCTCATCTAGCCAAGCTAGGAGCAACTGAGGGAAATAAAAGCTTCACTGCAACAAACATAGCTTTGCAAGTACTCAACCTTCTCGAGCAGGACTAAAAAAACATCCAGGCGCATACATGAAGAACAAAGAGCATTACAAACAAAAGACTGCATACAAGCCTCATCCAGTCTTAAAAACGAGCTGCACAGAAAAGAAGAGCTAGAAGGAGCATACAAGATGCTTCAAATCAAGAGATGCTAATGCACCATACCTCACTAGGACAACACAGATCAAGCCCACAAGACAAACATTTGAGGTAACATTTCAGGTTATACAGGATCTAATTTCTTTGATTTTGCAGGCTGAAAATGGAGCAGCAAGATTTAAAACTCTAGATTTGAATACTGATATTTGGGCCTGTAATAATAAATTCACTTGTCGTAGACCTGTTACGACATACATAAACGCTAGGGTCATAACTTTGTATGAACCTTAAGGGTCTAAAAAGCCCATTTATTTTTTAACGCGTAACCCCGTCCGAGACCAAAGGACGGTATTATTTAAAAAAAAATAGTGACGAGAATTAAAAACGTGTATTTATTTGTTTGTTCATTTATATGTGCATGAATCATACCCCTTTATAAAATGATAGTTAAAAGAAACATTTATTACAATAATATTAATTAAGGAAAATCCAACAGCACACTTTCCTTTTTCTCTCTGTATTTGAAAAGAATGTTGTGTTGGAAAGTTTTGCTAATTCCTTTTTAATTCATTTTTCTTGAACTTTCACACTATATACATATGCATAAAAACTAAAAAGCCTGGACAATGTGTATGTGTGCAACGAGCTCAAAAATGGGGGATATGGCTTCTTTCTGGGGTTATCAAGAGGTTTGTAACTCCTTTCTCATGTCTGTAACTTTGTTGTTTTGTATAGAAGAAATGAATGGAAGCCCAAGTTTTTTTCTTTTTTTGATTTTCAGGCTCAAGAACATGAGAAGCTCAAAGCAGAAGCCATGGAGGAGATGAACAACGACAAAGAGCACATCAAGCATCTGATTCAGCTACTGAAATACACGCTCCACGAAAGAGACGAAGCCCGGAGCCAGCTACAGGAGCTTCTCAACAGCATCACCGTTTCCGTCACTCCGGCAGCCCAGAATATCCCGCAATCCGCCGTCGTGAGGAAACCGGCGAATTCGAGCATGACGGAATCGAACAGCTTATCCGACGGTTTCAACTACCATTCCCCTGTTGAATCCTTTTTAGATTCGCCCTGCAATCGGGCAGAGTTCCGGCATCCGGTGGCGACGGAGCCCGATCACGGCTCGATGATCATAGAAAACATGGTGAGGGGGAAAGCTTTGCCTCGGAGAGGGAAGTGCCTGGAGGCGGTGCTCCGGGCCGGGCCTATGCTTCAGACGCTGCTCCTGTCGGGCCCGCTTCCCCAGTGGCGGAACCCGCCGCAGATGCAGTCATTTCAGATTCCGCCGGTGACGGTCAAAGCCCTGTCGAATGGCGGACAGTTGTCTTCTTCCAGACAAGGGAACGCCATACCTCTTACGGTCAGATTTCATGTGGGCCTGCCCAATTTCAGACATCTCCCTTGGGCAATTTTGCTGGTATGGCTTGTGGAAGTATTCTGAACAGCAATGGAAGTAATGGGTGGTATGGTTCTCTTGCAAAGAGACAAAGATTCAGATGATAGTCTATAATGAATTGCAAATTTTACTTTGAATGCTAACTGTTTGTCAAAAAGCCTCAATCATGTTCATCTCGTGCTTTCTTCCTAACTCAATAAATTTGGCCCATAAAAAAATTAAAAGAAAATTTTTAAGTGCGCCTTAAAAATTTTGTCCACTTTTTAAAATGCAATCAGTGCGCGAAGGCCTGCGCGGAACAAAACATATTACGGAGATATCAGACCCACAAAATCAGCAATCCAAAGAAGGAAAGAAGCTGATATCCAATCCCTACAAATCAGCAGTCCAATGAAGGAAAGAGGCTGATATCCAGTGGCTCAAATCAAGGCTGATTTGTAGAGATTAATTGATAGCATATCATAGTTGTAAACTTTCCATAGAGCATGTAAAGACTCTCTATAAAATGTACATGATACAGGGAATGAAAAACAGGGGGAAAATCATTCTTTACCAGTAGATTGAACATGGTATCGGAGCACCAATAAGCCAACGCTTGATTTTTTTTCCAGATCCAAAAATGGCCTCCCAATCTTCCTCCATGAATGTTCATAATCTCGTCACTCTCAAACTCACAAAAGATAACTATCTTCTCTGGAAAGCACAGTTGTTCCCTACCTTCGTGGACAAAAAGTCTACTGCTACGTTGATGGATTTGTCAATCCTCCACCAACACATATAAGAGATCCAGGAGCTCCTGCGGATGCTGTTGCGCCTGCTCAAATAATTAACCCCGAATATGTATCATGGCATGATCAGGATCAGATTGTCCTCAGTATACTCATGTCTTCACTGTCTGAAGGCATCTTGGCTCATATGATTGGCCTTCAAACCTCTGCTCAAGTCTGGAATGCTCTTGAGCGTCTGTTTGCATCACACTCAAACGCTCGCCTGGTACAAACTCGCCGGGCACTGTCTACCCTGAAGAAAGGAGAATTGTCTGTCTCCGACTACTTTCAACAAGCCAAGTTACTGGCTGATACATTGGCTGCCTTTGGACAACCTCTACCACCGGCAGAATTCCAGTCCTATGTTCTAGGCGGACTTGATTCCTCCTACGACGCATTGGTTACCTCTGTCTCAACACGATTGGAACCAATGTCCTCTGAAGATCTATTCGGTCATCTCCTTAACTTAAACTCCGTTTAGAACTACAACACTCTGCAGATGCAACGATTGGCTCCGTCAACTCAGCCTCCCGTCATGACCCAAATCGGAGAAATTCCGGATACAGGGGCCGTGGAAACCAGATGACTCATGGACAGCGAGATCGCCATTTTCGTGGTCGTGGGGGACGAGGTGGTCGCCAGCCTCACCCCTCGCAAACAAATCACCCCTCCCAGACAACATCTCGCCCCAATTGCCAAATTTGTGGGCGATTCGGACATACGACATCTCAGTGTTATCACCGTTTCGATCAAGCATATCAGTGTGCCTCGCCGCCAACAGCCTATCTCACTGGACAATCTGCTCCTGCTGATCCAAATTGGTACACCGACTCCGGTGGCACAAACCACGTCACTCATGAATTTCAGAATCTGAACCTTCAGGCTGAAACCTATGGTGGAGGAGAGCAGATTCAAATTGGAGATGGTACAGGTTTGGTTATCAAACATATCGGTTCTTCCATGATTCAAAACCCCTTACGCAATTTTTACCTAAAATCTGTGCTTCATGTCCCCAATATTCATAAAAACCTGATATCTGTTAGTCAGTTCACTAAAGATAATAATGCTTATATTGAATTTCACTCATCCTATTTTGTGGTGAAGGACGAGGTGACAGGGACTCAACTGCTGCGCGGCACACTTAAGGATGGTCTTTATCTCTTCCCAAATGGCTCTACACAACCTCAAGCTCTCCTCCATAACCGTGTCCCAATAGAAGTATGGCATCATCGATTAGGACATCCTTCATACACTACTGTTCGGAGTCTAGTCAATAAGTTTTCCTTACCATGCTTATCCAATAAAAACAACCCTGTATGTTCTGCTTGTCAACAGGGTAAGAGTCATCGTCTACCTTTTACTGAGTCTCAGTCTGTATCAGCCGGACCTCTTGATTTAATTTTTTCAGATCTTTGGGGACCATCACCATCTTTGTCCTCAAACGGGAATAAATATTATATTTCATTTGTCGATCATTTTAGTCGCTATACATGGATTTATCCCCTTCCCACAAAATCAGCCGCATTTACTATCTTTCCAAAATTTCAAAATCTGGTTGAACGCCAATTCAACCGCAAAATTAAAGCCGTCCAAACTGATTGGGGAGGGGAATTCCGATCACTTCACCAATACTTTAGCAATATTGGAATTCAACATCGTCTTACTTGTCCCCACACCTCCGAATAAAATGGCATTGCTGAACGCAAACATCGACAAATAGTAGAAATGGGACTTTCCCTCATGGCCCATGCCTCAATTCCTCCTAAACATTGGGAGGATGCCTTCCTTCATGCTACCTACCTCATAAATAGACTACCCACAAGCCCAATTGGCACATCTCCTTATGAAAAACTATTTCAAAAACCACCGGAGCTACTCTCCTTGAAAACATTTGGCTGTTGTTGCTTCCCATTCCTCCGCCCATACAACAAACACAAAATGAATTTCCGTTCCAAAGAGTGCATATTTATTGGAGTTAGTCACCTTCACCATGGTTTCAAATGCCTTGAACCCCAAACTGGTCGTATCTACATCTCCCGACACGTCATTTTTGATGAGTCTAAATTCTCATTCACAAATATACATCTCACAAAAACCCTCCCAACCCCATCAACTATTCTACATCCAATTCATCAGATGATGCGATATGCTCCGCCGAGGCCTCACCTTGCGATTCCAGCCCACACTGTCAATGACCAAGCTATTTCTCAAGCCCAAAGCTCAGCCAACCAATCACCCAGTCCGTATTCAATTCCTCCGGCCCACAATTCGGTCCCCGACCCAATTCTAGCCCAAACACCGGACCTTATCTTATCCCCAACTGAAAACTACCAAGTCCACAATCCTAACACTTCGTCATCGTCTTCTCAATCCCTAACTCCCCAATCTTCCCCAAATTCATCAACCCCAAATCCCCAATCACCCGCAACCCTACCACTCACAATCGACCATGATCCAATACCAGGTAAGGCCATCCCTGAATGTGCCGATGCAGCGGATGTCCCTGACTGTCGTCAAATCATCACACGAGCTCGGAACAACATTCATAAGCCGAAACAGTTCACCGATGGGACCATCAGATATCCCCTGCCAAAGGCTCTGCTTCTCACCTCTACAGTTCCAGACTCTCCTACCACATTCACTGAAGCATCTAAGTATTCTGAATGGCGTTCTGCCATGGATCAAGAGTTTGCGGCTATAATGAAAAATCGTACATGGTCCATTGTTCCACCTCAACCTGGCATGAATTTGATTCGCAGTAAGTGGATTTTCCGAACCAAAAGACATCCTGATGGATCTCTTGATCGATATAAGGCCAGACTCGTCGCTAAGGGCTACAATCAGCGTGCAGGGGTCGACTATTAGGACACATTCAGTCCAATTATCAAAACTGCCAGCATTCGTATGGTACTTAGTATTGCCATTTCCCACGGATGGCCTATCCAGCAGATCGACATACAAAATGCCTTTCTTCATGGCATAATATCTGAAGATGTATATATGATTTAACCGCAGGGCTATATACACCCGCAACACCCAACTTATGTGTGCAAGCTTCACAAGGCACTCTATGGCCTTAAACAAGCCCCCCGCGCTTGGTATACACGCCTGCAGGATCAATTTCTATCTTTGGGATTTCGACCCTCGAGTGCAGACACATCTTTGTTTGTTTATAAACAGGAAGTCATCATAATCTATGCATTGATATATGTTGATGACATTATTCTCACCGGGTCTTCCATTACTGCCATCAACAATCTAATCACTGCCCTAGGTACAAGATTTGCAGTTACAGATCTTGGCAGCCTTCATTACTTTCTGGGAGTTGAAGTCACTCGCTCAACTCGTGGCCTTTTCCTCTCTCAACAAAAGTATGTTCTTGACTTATTGAATCGGTCCAATATGCAGCATGCCAAACTTGTTCGGACACCAATGAGCTCAACTCTGCGTCTCTCCAGCTCTGGTGGACAGCCACTTACCGATCCAACAGTTTATCGAAGCATTGTTGGTGCGCTTCAATATCTTGCTCTAACTCGTCCGGACATCAGCTTTGCTGTTAATAAAGTCTGCCAATTCATGCACGCACCTGCGGAAGATCACTGGTCTGCTGTCAAACGAATACTTCGATATCTGAAGAGCACAATTGACTTCGGTTTATTGATCCAACCCTGCCCAAATCCACAACTGGCTATATATTCCGACGCTGATTGGGCTGGATGCCCTGATGATAGGCGCTCTACATCTGGTTTTTGTGTATTCTATGGCTCTAATCTCATCTCTTGGGGCTCCAAGAAACAACAAACTGTTGCACGGTCAAGTACAGAGGCCGAGTACAAGGCTCTCGCTAATGCTACAGCTGACTGCTTATGGACGCTTTCGTTGCTCAAAGATTTACATGTGTTTGTTCACCTTCGACCTATTATCTGGTGTGATAATCTTGGCGCCACATATCTTGCTATCAACCCAGTATTCCATGCTAGAACCAAGCATGTCGAAATAGACTTTCATTTTGTCCGTGAACGAGTCCAACAAAGAACACTTGAAGTTCGGTTCATATCCAGTAAAGATCAGCTAGCAGATGGCCTAACTAAAGCACTTGGCACGCCCCGGTTTGATATGCTGCGATCCAAACTCAACGTCACTCAATCCCCGTTGAGTTTGAGGGGGAGTATTACGGAGATATCAGACCCACAAAATCAGCAATCCAAAGAAGGAAAGAAGCTGATATCCAATCCCTACAAATCAGCAGTCCAATGAAGGAAAGAGGCTGATATCCAGTGGCTCAAATCAAGGCTGAT
>JAOYMZ010012340.1:0-20682 GCA_025802335.1 Pinguicula primuliflora
CATTATTATGTATGAAATGATTATATGTTTGTATAATTAGCAATGGAGACGATCATTTGATGATTTGTGGTGATAAAATTTTCGAATTTTACCATCCTAATCATCTAGAAATCCCAACAAATAGATCTATAAGTTTTCTTATTCCATGTTTTTCAGGAACAAACGTAAACGTCTCAATTTTTTATGCAACACATAACCCTTTGTTCCTGATATTTTGATGGCATTCCCTTCTTTTAGAATCAGCTCAGCGAAGCCTAGTTGGTCACACCAACTGTTCAATGTGTGAAATGCCTTTGGCCCCCAATTGATTTCTTCTGTTTTCAAGAGAATCAGACAATGGTCTGAAAGAGTCCTTTTCAATCCAAACTGATATGTTTCTTTTCATTCTTGCAACCAAGTTGCAGTTAGCAAGAACCTATCCAAGCGACTGCAACTAGATCCACGATTTGCATAGCATGTATAATGTCGCTGCATTGGTAAGTCTAACAATTTTGCTCCATTAATAAACACATTGAAGTCATTCATCTCACGAGTTGTTGCTGCAGATAAACTGGCTCGTTCCTCCTGCAACCTAATTGCATTAAAGTCACCAACAAAACACCATGTCGCATCTGGAGCTTGATCTTTCAAAATTTTAAGGTTGTCCCACAAAACTCCCTTTTTTGCCATTCTCGCAGGTCCATAAACATTTACAATGAAGATCGGGATTGCAGCTTGCCCCCAGTGACCATAGACACACAAGTACCTTGTATCCATCCAACTCTGTTCCATTTTAAAAGTTTCTTTGTTATACATAGGAGACCTCCAGCTCTCCTCACTACATCATTAGATATCCAACAAAAGTTTTCATTAGGCCACAATCTTTTACATTTCCTCATTGATGAACTTTCCCATTTGGTTTCTTGCACACACAGAAACTCAACATGATTAACTCGCACTAACTCCTTCAATTCTGATTTTTTGGTTGCTTTCCCTAGTCCCCCCACATTATATGTTAGTATCCGCATTGTGCTAACGAGAAACCTGAGTAACCCTTAGCTATGTATTACCATTTTCTTGTTCTGTAGACTGATCCATTTTCATCAATTTCTCAATAACTTCTTCAGGAGGGCTATTGAAGGTTACTCCCAATTTGCTTGCCAATAATACGGTTGCTTGTGCTTTTGCTCTACTTTTATTTACGTTTGTAGAGTGTCCCTCATCTGCTTTAGGAAATAGGTCCCTTCTCAGTTCAAAGTCTAATTATTGATCCATGTCTAGAATTTTTTTGGTGCGTCCCAATAGTCTTTCAGCTGAATGTTTTGATCTACTTACTTTTTCCAGCGTGTTATGCGATAATTCAAGGTACGGTTGGAGATCAAAAGGGTCATAAACATTGTTTGGTATTTATTTTATCGCCTCTACATTCGATGGAGACCATCGTTCATCATTCTCGTTCTCAGGAGGGAATCGCCTGAGCTGGGTCTGTCTCCGATTATCCAAGTAATTTTGGATCACAGTTATTGAGTCAGGTATGTTTGTTATCCAATTCTGATTCATCAGGACAGACTCCACTACTGCTGGTTGTGTTATCTCTTCCTCCATTTGAGTGGGTGAACAGATTAAATTCGGGCTATTCACTTTCACCAACTGTTGATCTACTTTATCTTTTTTCTTGATCAGAGGGCTACTGTTAACACTCATATCTCTCACACTTTTTGGAGTAATTTTCGACGTTTGGCGCTAAAGATGCTCTTTCCACCTTTTCTTGCTCTGTAATTAGTTCTGGCCATTCCTATTTATTCAGTAATCTGTTTCCCTCCTTGTGTTCTGTTTCCTACTCGCTTTCATTTCCTCTTCAATATGAATCATGAAGGATTCGGCTTCTGTCTCAACCTTGATATTTCTACTTATATATTACTGTTCGTTGGTATACACTTGTACTCTACCAAATAACATCTCACTTTTATGCACTATCTTCTCATCCACTTTATTGACAGACCCAATTTTAGCACCCAATTCCAGGAGGAATTCTGGACACCAACAGTGGAGTGGTGTGCCATTCACGCTAAGCCATGTAGGTCTCACTAGTTTTCCATCCATCATCTTCCAAGGATGCAGATTATTCACACTTATCATAGCCGTAGTTTCCTCATTTTCTAGCAGCTGTTGCTGATCCTCATTGCTTTTCAATCTGATCAACACTTCACCACCTTCAAGTCTCACTATTGATACTGATTCGTAGCCTTGTGAATTTTGCATCTGGGTTACTGATCCCAGATTTATTATAGGTATAGGATAACCCACAAGACATATGTCTAGCCATTCGATTGCATCAGGATTTGGAGTAAACTTCATTACCTCCAACTATGCTTCATGCACCGAGAAACCCCTCTTCTGTGGCTCCTGTCCATGTTGCTTTGGGACCAAAGCTACTTGTCTTTTCTTTGCCAAAATCTCATTAGTTGATCTTGCCGTGGTTACCATCAGCTGGAATGTACCCACTCGTAGTCCATTGGGCTTCCTAATTATAGCAAGGATATCAGCAGATTTTGAGAATCACACAAAACCGAATCTCTTGTTCTTGAATTCCATATGAGGAGGTGCATGAACATCAGTGACCGAACCAACCGAATTGAAGAAAGTCCAGATTGCAGATGTGGTCCAATCCGAGGGTGTATTTGACATAAATCGAGACAGAATTTGCTTTTAATTTCTATATGAACCGGGGGAGTGGTTTACCTCCTTTCACTTGTTTCTGTGGGGACTTGTGTTTCCTTATCACGGTAGACCATGGTTCTTCATTTTCATCATTTATAGGAGGATTAGCAGTACACCCTTCATCGTTCAATTGATGTATCTCCTCTTCCGTACCCAACAACATTTCCGCCAACAATATTGGTTTATTGTAGACTGAATAAGATTTAGTACCAACCGTGGCTAACAATTCCTCACAATATCGATTGTTATCAAAAAAATCACCACCAACAATTCAACCCGAGCTTGTTCAGTCTACCATTGTATAGTAGACGACGGTCGTACCGTTGTTTCCTGCTCAGAGCTCAGTTTGCTCGTTCGCCAGCGAACCCTAACTCATAACTCATTCCTCTGCTGCCTTCCTTATTTTGACTCATCTCAATTTCTTCTTAAATTACCTTTTCTCGGAGGAAATGCTAATGAACCTCAACATGTTTAATTCTTGCATGAAATACTTGATTTTTTGCCAACCAAATTGTCGATTGATTGTCATGATATAGTAATGCTATTAGTTATCTATTGCTATAATTTGTTTGAAACCGAGTTTAAACACATACCTGGTTCCTGATCTTTTAGTCTCATAATCTCCTGCATAGTCAGCATTACTGTAATCAACTTATTTCTAGTCGTTGCTTTTCATGTACAAAAGATCATAGTCAATTGTATCGTCACACATTTCAATATTCATCCAACTGCTTCAAAGTGATGTTATCTTTGGATTTTTCATGCTTCGACTCATCTCTCCAACTACATAAAACATGTCAGGTCAAATCATGGTTAAGTAGATCAGACTAACTATCAATCATCGATACATTGTTGCATCTTCCATGTCATGAGCACATAGTTTGATACTTTTTCAATCAGCATCAAAATTAGCTTGCATTAGAGCATTCAGAACTTCTTCAATAAATCTTTTGTATACTTCTGTTGAAACAAATAAAATCCTTTCGGTAAACAGTCAACTTCTATACCAAGAAAATCCTCGAGTTTCCCAAGCTTCTTCATCTGGAATCAGACTAATAATATTTTCTTCAAAAAAATCTATCCAATACGTCCAAGTGCAATCGTCAATGAACAATAGAACAAATTGAAAAAAAACACCCCCAACAACAAGTGTAGGTTCCCATATATCAAAATGAATAATAGGAAAAGGCTAAAACTACGAGATTGATTGAGAGGATAGGGTTGACGATCACTACTTAAAAAATAGCAGACATCACATTGTGAGAAATATTAGTGGAGATGAAGGAGAGTAACTTCTTCTGGTTGGGGTAAGGTCACTTCATGTTTTGAAGCCCGACCTCACCCTAATCAGAGTAATTTAAACAAAGAAGGTTGGCCCTCCTTCCTTAATAATAACATGTGAAAAAGGTAACTGATCTTCCCTTGATTGCTAAAGTAATTCATGTTCCATGTTGATCCTGTTGCTTCTGTTAATTCCATTGATTCTGTTGATCATGTTGATGTTGATTTTGTTGAAACAATTACATCCACTCCCATGACTATTACACCCATGAAGGATGATAGTGATTGGATTCATGTCCTAGAAAGAAATTTCGAATATATGCTCTCTAAATGTTGTACCTGTTGATGTTTCTTATACGTTATCAGAGGGGATGCTTGGTGAAGTTATTTTAGCTTCAAACTTAGTTAATGATTATTTTTTTCTATACAAATGAGGCAAAAGCCACGAATATAAGCAAAACAAGCCCGCTCAAGGGGGCATAAACTGAAAAAGTCCTGCAGGATTCGCCAGACGGTCATCAAAATCTGGAGGTCTAGAGACCTGGGCTGCAGCATCCGAAGCTGAAAGATAGTGAGTGAAATCCCGATGAATGAAGTTGGTTCCTCCTGCTGCCGGAAAGTTTAAATCTCCGATTCTTCTCTCATCATCATCCCCTGAGTGCAATGAGATGAAGCTGTTGTTACGTGAACCATTTGACTGCAGAGTTGTAGCTTGGGTAGAGTTGAGATTCAAGGCTCTAGTGGACTCGAGATGTGTTCTGAGTGAAGATAAATAACTGGAATCATACCCTGCTGAATTAAAAGAGAGATCACGCTCTTCAAATCGGAGCTGGCTTGATGCTGGTTCCGAAAAGTAGACATGAAACTTGGCTGAGCCATGCGTTAAGCTAGATTTTACAAAGAGATTGGCTTCCTGGTTATACTCTCATGGTGTATGCAGAATCAAGCTTGGCTCATTTGTCCCTATCAGTACTGAAATGCAGTGGACAAGACTAGTGTTGAGAGAGTTATATCCTCTGCCATTTATCAATTCCACTGCTTCCTTGCTGTCTGAAAACAGACTTAGTTAATGATTATGATATAGATATTTTAGTCTATACGGAGCTTGAGGTTTTTACTTTATGCACCATTATTGATGTTGTTTTAAATACTGGATCTGAGGAGGATGCTAGTAATACTAGCCAAACATAAAGTGAAAATATTCATACATGATACAAGAATAATATTAGTGGTCTTAAGTGGGCAGACGCCATGGATTCAGACTCGGAGGAGAGTCTGAAGAAAAATCATTGATTTTCTTGATTTAAAGGAATTCAATGAAAACAATCAGGGGATGTTAGTCGGTGATACTCTTTCTGCTGCTATATCTAATATCTCAAGTTCGTCGTCTTCCAGGACGCATGACTTGGAAATTAATCAAGAGTGACTATCAGAAGATTCTCTCTCAGATGTCATCTTCTAAGAGAAACAAGTCACAAAACTCCCCATATTTGGTATCATTGACTACTTTGGACTACCGAGTTAGTCCTTTTACCCATACAGTTGGTCTTCCCCTTATAACATGGTTAGATTCTAACTCGGCAAGAGTTTATAGCACAAAACCTTTAGATTGGAAGATCTCATCACCAATTTATGAGGATCTCCAAAATGTACACTCATATGAAAGAGATCAAGAAGAAGAAAACCAAGTAAAAAATAGGGAAGAAGAATAATGGCGTAAAAGAGACTATAGATCATTGAGCTACAATCGATTGTCTGTTACCTCAAGTGATGAGCACATAAACCTTATAATTAAGAGGTGCATAAATCGGTACCTGTGAGAAGCAACTTAACTATAAAAAATCCAATGAGCTACATAGCTCCAGTTCCAGTTCTTGGGACAGTACATTACTTAGATGACACTCCAGATCCCATCGGAACTGTCTGCTTCCATTCTGATTAGTCTAGTTTTAATTTCAAAATTATGATATGGTGTGTATTAGAATTTAATCCATTTCATTATTGCTGAAATGATAAAAGGCAAGAATCTACAACAACTTGTGGAATTGGAGAACAGAGAAGGATGTGATGTAATGCTTGTATAGAATTACTTCATGTTGTTTTATTTTCCTTTATATAATTGGGATGTGTAGTGTAGTTGGATGTGTAGATATCAAGGTCCAAACCTCAATATGTGTTTATATAGGTCCATTATGGGACAACCCTAATACACAGAGAGAAAGTGAGAATTTTTCTACACCATTGGTTGCACATCCCATTTACTTCCCTATCTCTCTTTTCCATTTGGCCACTACCGAAGAATCCAAACGGTAGTTGGTGTTGGTTGAGTCTTACTTAGTTAAGAATCTCAACTGTCTTAACGGTTGTTCGTTTGTTCAACTTGAAGTTCCGTGCTGCGACTTTATTCACGGGATTGCAAGATTATAACAAATTTTACATGGTATCAGAGCTTTATCACACGATCCAGCTATAAATATCAAGATTTCTCCTTCTTCCACTTCACATTCATCAAATGGGTGAGAAAGGAGTTCAATATACATCATTGACTCCAATTTTTGCTGCGAAGAAGTCTCTACAACTCCATGATTCTAATGATCCAAGAATGGTGCTTGTCACTGTGTTACTGAACACGAAAAACTACCAAGCTTGGAGTCGTGCTGTAAGAATGGCATTGCATTGATTGTTGAATCTCAAGAAGTTTCTAAAGATGAAATTCAGAGGAATATCATGCTTGGAAAAGTGTGGATTGGATGGTAGCATCGCGGATTTACAACTCTATTGATCGAGAGGTGTTAACTGGTTTTCAGTACACTACCACCAGTGTATACATCTCTGGATTGAATTGCATGAATGTCTGGGTAAAACCAATAGCCCCATGGTGTACCGTTTATGCAGGGAGATTGCTTCGACAAAATAGGGCAAAAATCCAATCACAATGTATTTTAATCGACTGAAAGGGCATTGGGATGAATTCCAATATATAAGACCGGTGGTGAGATGTAATTGTGGTTTTAACTATGGATGAGGAAGAGAAGGCAATGAAATTCCTATTTGAGCTTAATTCTGAGTTCGAGCAAATTGCAAGTCAGATTATTGCTACGGAGTCGCTGCCTTTTTTGAACAAAATATATACCACTGTATTGATAGTGGAACAACAAAAGGAAGATAGTGCAATGGTGTTTAGGGGAGGAGATCATGGTCTAATGTCAAAATTTGCAGGAGATTACAAGGCTGGATCTAAATGGAGTGGTGGTTCCTAGGGATATGGCTATGGAGGATCTAGTTTATATGGGAGAAATTAGAAAAATGCTAAGGGAGACTTGAAGTGTGAATATTTTAATCTCAATGGCCATCTGACCAACGGGTGTTATAAACTGAATGGTGTGAACATTGCAAAGTTCATGGTCATACAATGCAAAGTTGTTTCAAGCTAAAAAGGCAAAAACTATGCAGGGACAGCAAAATCACTATGCTCATGTTGTTGCACAATCTCCGATTGATATGCACAATTCTAAGGAGGCATCCACACATGGCCATGGGGAACTGAGTGTGACAGAAATAGTAAGGATGGAAATAAACAAAGTGCTGAAAGAAGTACTTCAACTTGGTCCTAGCAACTCCATAACTCTGCAGCTTGTGGAAATGGAGTATACAGGTAAAACATACACTCATGCCTTATATGTGGTCACTCATTTGAAATCAGGAGTGTGGATAGTAGATATTGTGGTGTCAAGCCACATGTGTAATGATTTATCCTTGTTGAAGAATATCAAAACTGTTGACGTAGAGATGGTTGTAAAACAAGCTGATGGTACAAAGGCGTGGTAACATATTTTGGAGATTTTGTCCTAAATGAGAAACTGATTCTTATCCTTGCTTTCCACATTCATTCATTCATTCCAATTTAACCTCCCGTCTGTTTCCAAATTGAGTCAGTCTGCACAAGTTTATTTCACATTTTTCCCTCCTTTTGTGTCTTGTAGGACCTAGTAACTAATATGGTCTTGGCTGTGGGAAAGGAGTTCTTGGGTGTTTACATCTTTGATCCATCGATTCGTGCTGATCTGCTGCAGAAAAAGCTACATGCTCAACCTTTTGTCTCTTCCTTTCCTCCCAAATTTATTTTTTGCTGATCAAACTGGGTAGTAGTATTAAGAACAAGTTTGATTGTAATTCAATTGCCTTGAACTCTTTTGTAGGATCTAGTTTATAATATGATCGATTAGGTCACACTTCAAATGATGTGCTTAACCCTTTACATTTGAATGATGACAAGATTATTTCATTTTCTTGTGATTCATGTCATAAGGCAAAACAACACCGTTTACCATTTCCAGTACATTATACTCATTCCCCAACCATGTTTGAGCTGATTGATGGAGATGTATGAGTCCTTTCTCAACCCCTTCCTTAAGTGGAGCAAAACACTTCCTTAATTTGGTTGATGATTATAGTAGATGAACATGGATTTTTATGTTTAAAAGTAAATCTTATTTGTTGGTTGTCTTAAAGAATTATTTTCCATGGTGGCAACTCAGTTCAATGGGAAAGTGAATATATATCATAGATATAATGGGACGAAGTTTGTGAACGTCGTGGAAATTGTTTGCTAATATGGGAGTTATACACAAGAAATCAGTACCCTATGCTCTCCAACAAAATGGGATTGTGGAACGAAAACATCGCCATTTACTTGCCGTAGCGAGAGTGCTTTGTTTCATGCATCTCTGCCTCCTTATTTCTAGGGGGAAGACCTTCTGACATCTGCTTATATCATTAATATGTTGCCTACATCAACATTGAAGTGGCAATCTCCGCATGACATCATTTTTCAAGCTGCTCCAGGCTTGTCACATATGAAAAATTTTGGGTGCTTGTGTTATGACATAGTGACTTCTCCTCATCTGTCAAAGTTAGCACTACGAGCCAACAAATATATAGTTGTTGGATACACATCTGTGAGTAAGGGCTACAAGCTCTATGATATTGAGAAATGAAAGTTATTCATCTCCAGGGATGTGATGTTCCATGAGGGTCAATTTCCCTGGAGATATTCTGATTCAACAGTTGATGTCTTATCCCAGCCACATAATGCTTTGGAAATAACCTAACCACATAATGCTTCTGTACCCGTTGAGTCTCTAGAATCTTCAAATGTTCCAATTCCCAGTACTGATTCTGATCCTTGCTCATTCAATTTTGATTCCATGCCTTCAGAAGTGTTCCTCTGCCATCTTCATCGGTTGATGATCAACCTATGATTCAAACAGACTTACCAGAGGTGAATTCTAGTGTTAGTTGGCATAGCACAAGGGAAAAAACAACTCCAATATGACATAAAGATTATGTGATGGCTTTTGAGATGGATGATTCTGAACTCACCCCTGTTGCATAGTGTTTTATTTCCACAATTAACAAGTCTGAACCTCAGCTTTATTCTCAATGAGTTCATCATCAAGACTGGAAGGATGCCATGGCTGTATAAATTCATGCATTAGAAAGTAACCAAACATGGAAGATTGTAACTCTGCCGCCAAACACAAAACCAATTGGAAGTAAGTGGATATATAAGATCAAACACAACGCAGATGGAAGTGTTTCTCGCTACAAGGCTCGTTTAGTAGCAAAAAGATATAATCAGATTGTTGGGATCCATTACACAAACTGTTGTTCTCATGTTGCAAAGCATGCAAAAATGAGATTTCTCCTGACAGTAGTTGTTTCTCGCAGGTGGACAGTTCACCAAATGGACATAAATAATGCATTTTTTATCCAGGATATTTGGAACACAGTAAAAGACGAAAAATTGTGCATGACATTGCATCCTGGATATTTGGAACACAGTAAAGGTCAAGTATGCAAGCTTTAGCGTGCAATTTATGGTCTTAAGCAAGCCTCTCATCAGTGGAACATAGAATTGACTGATAGCTTATTGAAATATGGTTTTGAGTAATCGATGCAAGATCATTGCTTGCTCATTCTGAAACAAGGAGCTTCTTTTACTGTCGTGCTTGTTTGTAGACGGTGTGCTCATTACTGGTAATTCAACTCTTGAAGCTGAACGAGGTAAGATGTTTGTTGCCAAGTCTTTAAGTATCAAAGACTTAAGAACAACAAATTACTATATTAGACTGAAGATTATTCCTTCCTATGCAGGACTATATGTTACACATCAAAAATATGTTTTTGATATTGTTGAAGATACAGGATTGGTGGATGCTAAAGCAACAACCACGCTAATGGCACCCAACCTCAAACTGATGGGTGATGACACTACACTTGTCTTCACTGATGTTTCAACTTATATAAGTCTAATTGGGCGGCTGTTGTACATAGCATTTACGCACTCAGATATCAGTTACTCAGTACAACAACTGAGTCAATACATGCAGTCTCCAAGATTGTCACATTGGTGTGCATCTCATTTACTGCCCTATCCCTCTTTTCCATTTGGCCACTACCGAAGAATCCAAACGGTAGTTGGTGTTGGTTGAGTCATACTTAGTTAAGAATCTCAACTCTCTTAACGGTTGATTGTTTGTTCAACTTGAAGTTCCGATGCCACAGTTCTCCCTACAATTCTTGTTTTCCGGTGCCCAGTCCACGACCCCAACTTTCGATGCTCACTGTTTTTCGGTCGTCGCCATTCCAGCCTGCTGCTCCCAGTAGCAATTTGTTGCATTCCCAGTCTCCTACTCCCGATTTTCTGGCCAGTATTCCAGTTGCTGTCGATTTCTGTTTTCGACCAGCTCGCCACCTGTCTTCTGGTTGCCATTCTCCCTGCAATTTCTGTCTTCCCCCAGTTCATGGCCCCTTTTTTAGGCGCTCACTATTTTACGGCGTCTTCCGGCTCACCCCATCTTCCAGAGTTGTTTTCTGGCGCTCTCAATTTTTGGCATTTTCCGGCGCTCACCGTTTTCCGGCGCCCCTGCTTAGGCGCTTTTCCGACCGACTACGGCCACCGACGGTTTTTCTATCCGCACACACAATATGTGTGTGGCGCACATAGTAACCTACTCAAACTCTAGGGTTTGAGTGGTCGGGCAAACCGTAATGTTGGGTGGACCAATTTTCTGACTGGGCCAATGATACTTGGATTGACCCATTAAATTCTAATTTTTGCTTTTAGTTTTTACTTATTTTATGGTATTTTTACGCTCACGTAATTTTTGTAAATAGTTTTTTATAATGCAAGTGATCCCTACCGACCAAAAAAAACTGGAAGTTCCCTTTATTTACAGTATTGGACGATTACAACAAATTTAATAGTTATTCAATAAAATAAAAATTTGCTGAAAAGGAAAAAAAAAGATCAGTGCATTTATTTGCTCCATAGAAACGTCCATAAACCATACACTCCAAATTCAATACATAAATTCTTACCCGTTAAAAAAAGTACGTCTTTGAGCTCCAATTATTTACAAAACTGTAACGTAACGTAAGTAAAACATGAAGATACACAATAACACCTGTTTGGTTTACACACAAACCTTATTCATAATAATTAGGAGCGGAAGGGAAGATTCAGATGTAGTGTGGACATAACAATTTTTATAAATAAAAAAAATCACAAAAAGAAATTATTGTTCTTATAGAGGTGGTGGATGTCGCTCCTGGCTCCACCACCACAGCTAATAATGCAGCACCGTAATATTGTACTGAAAGAAGTTAAGTACGGCGGTAACATTCACCGTCCTCTGCTGAAGAAACCCTCTGGCAAATCGGAAAACGCCGCTTCCGCCAACCACCGCGAACTCACGGTAAGCAGTTAAGTATGGGTTATGCCCCAGCAAGCAGAGGGTACTTCCGTTGTACTTACCGGCGGTGAAAACAAGATCATAACTCATGTGAATACTCGTCTGCTCCAAAGAAGAAAAAGTAAGGAGGCCCTGCGCCCGCCCGATGATCGGAGCACTCACGTTGGGCTCCAATCGGACCGGATCATCGACAACCGAAACCAGGCCGAAAGACGTCGGAGAAGTTGCAGTAGAATTGGCAAAAGCAACGGGCAAGAGTGTTGGAGTTGGACCTGTCAAGATATCTTGAACATAGACTTGAATTTTGGTTAGTTTTTCTACTCGTTTCTTGTGACCATTATGCAACCAATCAGCATTGATTTGGACGGAAGAGGTTACCAGGAAGAAGAAGAAGAAGATTATGGCTAAGCTTTGGTTCTTCTCCATGGTGGCCTTTTTGTTTTGTTTCCTACTTGACAACTTTTAGCCTATTTATAAAAAGAGAAGATCCCACTCCAGCAACCCGAGAATTCTGTGAAACGCGTCTTTATGGGGGATAAACACGTTTGATGAGATGAGGTATGTATATAATATATTTGAATAATGTATATTATATTTTAATAAAGTAAAATTATTGAATAAAAAATTAAATAAAATATTTATTTTAATAGTTTCAGCAGAATCTGGTTTCGATAGTTTTACCGTCGACAAAATTAAAATCCTATTAAATAATCATTTTAAGAGCAATAAACTTAACTCTAACCATAAACGGTGTGCTACGAGTGCTAAAATAAAATTTTGAAATCATTGTATCAAAATAATGGTTTCGACGGCTTCGCCGCCCCAAAAACATAAATCTAATTAAATAAGCATTTTAGAGCAACAAACTTAACCCTAACATTAAACGGTATGTTATGAGTGCTAAAATTAAAATTTTGAAATCGTTGTATCAAAACTATAGATTCTGGTTACGGCAGCTTTGCTGCCAAAAAGATTAAAACCATATTAAATAAGCATTTTAAGAGCAACAAACTTACCCCTAGCCTTAAACGGTGTGTTATGAGTGCAAAATATTATTTTATAATTGATATTACAGCGGCAAGCCGCCGTACAAATCTAAAACTCTATTCTATAAACCCAATTAAATGCTATAAACCATTTAAACAATATAAAACGTAGAACCTATTTATCTTATGTGTAATTTATTTTTCAAAATTAATATTACAACGGCGAAGCCGTCGGAAAAATCTAAAACTCTATCTTATAAACCCTAAAGCTAAATATTATAAACCCTAAATCATATAATTAAATTTTATAAACTGTATAATATAAATCAAATATATTTTAATTATTTTAAATTTATTATTAATTATTTTATATTTGTTATTAATTATTTTATATTTGTTATTAATTATTTTATATTTGTTATTAATTATTATAAAGAAATCGAATATTTTAAGAATTCATAAAAAAAACGTGGTGTAAAATGGTGGGTAAGCCTATCAATATTCTTATAAAAAATGAAGAAGACAAGTCATGGTGGAAAAAAGGAAAGTAGGCATGTAGTTTAGGATGTTGGAAAACTGATATACAAAGACAAAGAAAAAAACACCAAAAATTCAAGAAAAACACGTGGCAGGATGTAATTCGAAACTCTTGTGGTCCACACTTATAGGACAGTCTATAATATTCACCCATGTATTTTTCTTGGGTTTTTGGTGCTAACTTTTTTATATCAATTCTCGATATACACCCCAAATTTTCTTGAAGATCTTTGCACATTGCGATACTAGGTTACATTACCAAAATGGGTATTGAAAAACCCAAATTTTATTTGCACCAATCATCTCTTTACACCTGCAAATCATGCAAATGTCGTGCACAAAAGTGGTAATACATAGCACCTATTGGCTTTTGGTACATGCCCAAGGGGTGTCAGCACCCTACAAATACTATACCACAAGACATATTTAGTATAAGAAATATAAGACACACACATGTCAGAATATGATTGGATACCATAAAATGTGTGCTGCACTATGAGTGAATTGTATGCTGCCATGTGTGAGTCTTGTGCGTCTTGTGCTAAATGTGTCTTGTGGTATAGAATTTCTGGTCAACACCCACCCCTTCTTTTTTTTTTGGACGACCGTCCTCCTCCGCCAAAAATTTTGTGTTACACGTAGAGTATGCCCAATAAAAAAAGAAAACAAGTAAACAACAAAAGAAATCGTAAGCGAAGAGTTTTCATGCCCACAACATGGGAATGGATATTCCCCCTTTAGCAGAGTAGTCTGTGGAGGCTTCAGTTCCCATCATGCATTCATCTCTTGTCGAGCTCCAGTGTTCTGCAAATGAGAAAATTTTCAGTGAATGAGAAATGCCCCCGGCCCCTCCATTTGTTAGTAGAATAGGAATAGATGATCCCCCTTCATTTTTCCATCCTTTTTCATGCTCCATCTAATGGAGCCTTTGCAGGGGCTGTTCAAACAGTTTTGGCAGTAGCAGATTCCCTTCCTTTTTGCGTGCTCCATACCTCTGCCGGAGGCGTTAGCTAGAGTTTAGCTTATCACATCCGTAACTGATAAAACAACAATAGGACCTGATTTCTCCCCTTTTCCACTGCATGAGATCTCAAAAGCGGCTGCATTGTCATGCCATCGACCCACATTCTTGCAAGGATATCATCTCGCATTTCCCCACACATATTGAACGGATATATACATGTAAGATAACGGGGGAATAATTCAAATGAAAGGAGATAGTAGGAGATAGCAGATGTACCATTGTCGGAGGTATCAAGCTAAAGAGTTAGCTTGTCACCCCTGGGTAAGTTTGTTGAACAGTTGGTCTACATCCATCCAGCATCATCCCATGCATCTCTTTTTACCATTTGTGGACATCTTCAACCATTCTGTCATAGGGCAGAATCCCTGTCCAGAGCTATTTCTTCCTGGATGTGCACAGGGAGCTTGTTTTCAGCAAAAAAATTATGATCACCTTTCTCATGACTCCATTTTGCCAGTAAGAATGCAACATAGCTAGTCTCCAGAACAACTGATATGTGAGGGTATCACTGGAGAAGTTTCTTCAACTATAAATTTCGAGGGAAGTCCTTCCAGGGACAGTGAATTTCCTTCCCCTTAAGCATATAGCTCAGTGAGCTTGGAATTCCGATTTCCACTGAAACTGTCTGATTAATGGAATGCAGCAATCCAATATTCAGAACTTCTAAATTTGTCAGGGGACCAGAGAGGATAGTTGAGAAGGCTGAAGATACTGCGCCAGTAGCTAACCTAAAGATTCCCCCAATGCCAGTTTGCTCTTTTGTAGAAGAAGTTGCAAGACTCAAACGGTGGGAGAGTGGCTCAGGTGCCACCCATTTCCTACGTTGTTTCTGTTTAACCTTAGGCTCAGGGAAGGAGAAACCCGTGTCCAATAGAATGTTGTGCTCCTCCCAGCTTGAGATGTGTGATTTTTTTATAAGATTTCGAAGTATCTCCAATTTGAGAGAGGATCTCTTTCACCACGAAGGCAGGATTGATGAAAGATGACTTTAAATAGGATCTGCATCGTGCTTTCCATATGCACCAACAGATGATAATTGGAGTAATCTTCCTGCAATATTTCAACACTTCACCACTAGGATACGAATTCCATTGATTTATTCTGCTCTCCAAAGATATCAGGGCGTGCGTTATTGAGAACTTCAATTCAAATTCCTTCGAGACAAACTGAGCCAGCTCGCTATATGAGAACAGGTGATTTATTGCCTCAACTTGCTTGTTAGAAATACAGCAGAAACAACAGGATGCAAGCTGAACCCCCTTCTGCGAACACATCCATCAACCGGTAGCGCATTGCTAAGAGCTCTCCACACTGTTAAGCTGGGTTTCAAAGGAATGTTTGGGTCCCAAATTTGGTGAAATTTCCTATACTTAGCTGCTTTTTGTCTCACCAGATTCCAAGCTCCCTTGAAACTAAAAAAGTCGTCTCTGCTAGGTTCCCAAACTGGTCTGTTTGGAGCTTCAATTCGGTCAGTTTCCAAGATTTGGACTTTGATCTCATTAGGCAGGGTTAAGTCAGTCAGATTCCATTGCTGGTTTGATATAATAGACTGTACTGTCCCCTCTGGATTGTTTGGAGTACAAATTGCGCAAAGAACCTGATCAGTGATCCACTTATCCCACCATATATTGACAGTGGTACCATCTCCAATTAGCCAACGTGTGTGCTCAATCATCAGCTCCTTTATTTCTAGAATCTGTTTCCATATGTGTGACCCCTTTTTCAACTTGTCAAACTGGTGATGAAAATGTCTGTCTCCATATTTAGCTGTTGTATATTTTGCCCATAAGGATTTCCCTTCCATAAGCAGCCACCATAACTTCATAGATGCTGCATAGCAAATGTCATGGAGCCGACGAACGGAAAGACCTCCTTCATCGCAGGGAAAGCAGATACGTTTTCAAGAAATCCAGTGAGTCTTGTGCCTTCCATTTTCATCTCCCCATAAAAAATTAGCAAAGATAGATTCAAGCTTGTTCAAAACGGATCTGCTGGGAGCCAGGGTCAGGAATTAATAGATCGACAAACTTGAAGTTCCGATGCCGAATCAACACAAGTCTGCCCCCCATGCTAAGATATTTATTCCTCCAGTCTTCTATTCGTTTTTTAACCTTCAAGATAAGAGGGTGAAAAAGGCAGGACTTCTTTCTCCCTTGATACAGTGGGATACCAAGATAGGTCTGAGGCAGTGTACAATGTGTTAGGCCAGCCCAGGCAGCTATCTCATCAACTTTATCATCAGAAACCTTTTTAGAGACAAAAAAGTTACTCTTCTGCAGATTTACCTTCTGCCCAGACATGTTTTCGTATTCCTGAATTAATACAAAGACTTCAGATAAAGTTCTCTGAGTTCCTCTTGTGATGAGGAGAAGGTCATCAGCAAATGCTAAGTGTGATATACGGGGACAGCCATTTGGGACCTTATACGAGCACCAATTCTGATCAATGATTAGTCGATTTGGCCCTCTACTAAAGGCCTCAGATGCAATAACAAATAGGCTAGGGGAGAGTGGGTCATCCTGCCTGATTCCTCGTGTAGAGGGGAAGAATCCATAAATATGCCCGTTCCATAGAATTGAAAACCAGTTTTGTGAGATAAATCTCCATACATAGTCTATGAAAGCCTCAGAGAATCCAAAAGCTCGGAGAATTCAAATAAGATGAATCCAAGATATACGATCGAAGGCCTTAGACATATCCAGTTTGATAGCTACATTCGGGCCTTCATGATACCTGTCCAAAGAATGTAGCAGCTCCTGGGCTAATAAAGTATTATCAGAAATCAGTCGGCCCTTCACAAAGCCAATTTGCTGTTCTGAAATAATCTCAGGCAGGATTTTAGAAAGCCTGGTCGCCAGAATTTTCGTGACAATCTTACTCACAAATGTACATAAGCTGATGGGACGTAGATCACTTACACTGCTTGGAATGGAAACTTTAGGGACAAGACATAATAGAGTGGAAGTAATAGCTCTGGGGAAGTCATTTCCAGCGAAGAAGTAGTGCACTAATCGTACCAGATCACTTTCTACTATATCCCAGCAGTGATGAAAAAAGGAGCCAGAAAAACCGTCTGCTCCTAGTGCACTCTCACCATCCATAGCAAAAGCATAGTTTTTATTTCCTCTTTTTTAGGCCAAGCAGTCAATTCAGAATTCATTGCTTCAGAGATAAAGTTTGGGATATTTTCTAGCAGTGTTTGAGATCTGGATATGGGTTCAGCTGACAAGGCATTTTTGAAATGCTCAATCAGTAATCCAGGGATCTCAGCTGAGGGAACAAAATCTCCATCCGCCGAGGGAATGACAATTCTGGCAGCTCTACTACGCCTGCTAGATACCATCCGGTGGAAAAAAGCAATATTTTTATCTCCCTCTTGCATCCATTTAATCCTTGCCTTTTCTTTTAAATACATCTCTTCTGAAAGTAGGCATTGTTCATATCTTTGTTGAGCTTCTAAGAGAGATAGTCTGTCAGTATTGTTATCCGAAGCATCACTGAGATTCTCAGCTTGTTTTAAAGCATGTTCAGCAAGTTTCAGATTTGTAAACACATTCCCATAGAATGATTTATTCCATTCTCTCAGATTTTTCCGTAGTTGCTTCAGCTTAACATAAAAATTTTGAGCTGGATTGGAGGGCAGTTGGATAGAATTCCATGACTCTATTACCACTCTCATAAAGTCCGAATGAGTCAGCCAATATCTGTGAAAGTGAAATCTGCCAGGGACCCAATTAGAATTAGATAGCATCTCCATCAATAGAGGCGCATGATCAGACAAGCTGCGGTGCAGATGAGAAATTTGAATTCGGGGATCCTCTATTAACCAACTTTCAGATAGCAGGATTCTGTCCAAACGTTTGTAAATTCTAGCTGCACCTTTACGATTATTGCACCAGATAAAATCCTGTCCAGTGTAGCCAGCATCAGATAGGCTAGAATCACTTATAGCTTCAAGAAAATCAGAGATCACATTCAAATTAACTTGTTTGCCTCCATGTTTCTCTTCTGCAGAAGTAACAACATTAAAATTGCCTCCCAAAAGGATTGGATCAGATGTAGCTTGACAGAAAGTTCTCATCTCTTGCCACAGTTCCTGCCTACCGATTCTGGTACAGTTTGCATAAACTCCCCCAAGATAGTACACCTTATCATAGTTAGCAAATCTGGTACGTAAGACAAGCAACTGAGCCACGTCAATATAGACTTCACTTTCAATGCAATTTTTCCATAATATCCAGACTTTGCCAGAACAATTGGAGACTCCCTCATCATACTTAAATTTCTTCAGTAGGAAAGGGAGACGTTCCTGTGGAATTTTTGGCTCAGTAATGATCAAGAAATCCAGGGAATGAGAATTAATCAAATTTATAAGTCCTCTTTGAGAAAGAGGATTACCCACTGCTCTAATATTCCAAAAAAATCCCTTAGTCATTTTAAGGGAAGAGTTCTTGAAGGGTACCTTTTCGGTTTGGAGGGTGATTTTCTCTTTGATATCTTATATCCTCTCCCCTTGCTTTTGTGAACGTTTTCCTCAAAATCTGAGATATTTTGATCTAACTCATGGCCTTCATATGCTGATTCATTGTCATTTCTCACCTCTTCAATTCCTTCATAGGTTTCTTGCCAATGCAACATATCAGAATTGTCAATTTTAAGATCAACAACAAGCCACATTTGCTGCAGGTCATATTCAATATTCGGCTCTTGTCCCTCAAATAGCACAGATTGGAGATCATTCACACATAGAGGCCCCCCTGAGAGCTCCCCATTACTAATGTCATCAGAAATATCAGGTTTCTCTGTGATCTCCTTACCAGCCTTATCATAAGGATCTACCTCAGTTTTTATTACCATACTACTAAGGGCAGCTGTATCGGGCCCTATACCTGATGGCTAAACAGTAGTACCAGGTAGTTCATCATCTAGTACAGTTTGTACATCCTCATTTTCTATCCCATTATGTAGATCAAAATCTATGATGCATCTACCAAGGTCTGCTTTAGCTTCCCCCAGCTGAGAGACAAGCATTTTAGGTGACCAGTACAGCACTTCCGATTTCGGAGGATTCACAATATCTTTCAGATTCACATCTGCATTCAGAAATTTGACCTTCTTCTTGCGTCTCCTATTATGTCCAACTTCCTGAAAATCTGCTTCCAGAGCTCCAACTTTTTCTATGTGGTCAGGTATTACTGGTTGGAGAGGTCTCCCTCTTGGTTGGCCGCTAGGTTCACCTGCTTCACAAGTAAGGAGACTATTTGCAAAATTATCAGAAATCCCTTGGAGTTGCTTTGCTATCCATACACCCTTCCACTTACTGGTAGTACTTTCGATTTTATCAGCCAATTTCCTTGCTGCAGAGATAGATGCCAAATCTGTCTTCTTAACTTCATCATCAATATCTTTAGTAAGAGGGGGGAGGGTCTAGAATTTTTTGGGATCAGCCAAGGCCTTTTGAGTAGCCATATTCGTAACATTCTTATCATCATTTGGCCTCCTATCCTGAGCAATATTGGGAGAGTGTAGGACCTTACAAGAATCTGGAGAGTGACCCTTTCTGAGGCAATGATAACAGTAAATCGGGAAAGTCTCATATTCGATGGGTCGCCAGAACTCAGTTTTCCCCATCACCAGCCAGACATGTTTCAGAGGCGCTTTGAGAAGATCAACTTCTACACAGATACGCGCCTTACTAGGCCGGGATAAATCCACGGTTGCTTGATCAGCCATTAGTGGCTTCCCCAACATTCGTGCAATATAAAAAACAATCTCCTTTTTGTACAACAGAACTGGGAGATTATCTATAGCAATCCACACCGGCGCAATGTGAGGTTCAGCATCACTCCGAAAGTATAGAGTCCAACTAAACACATGCATTTGAAAACGACAAATATTCCAATTTTCCCGCAGTACAATACGATTTTTATCATCTACATCATCAAAACGAAGCAGTATATGCTTGTGAACTAGTAAACCTGTCGAGAAGTGAGCTTTCAGTCCAATTGTGGTGATAATCTTGCGAATTTCTCGGATCGGAGGTCGGTCATGGGAAAATTTCCCGATCAAAGCATTGTCAAATTGTAAACTTAGTTGCGCTACCTCTTCCTCAGAGAAAGTCATCGCCGGTTCTCCTTTCCAGTGCCAGATCTCGCATTCCGGAACTGAGTGATTGTCATTCTGCGCAAACAGAGATGCGTAGGTTTTGGCCGGATTGTGCGCCTGATTTGAGTCCACCGACGGCGGCGGCTGCATTGCTGCTGCCGGCATCCGTCGCAGAGAAGCTTCAAACTAGTAGAAGATAGAGATAGTTCGTCGAGATGGAGCAATTACGCACACTTTTGGTAGGTTTTCACAAGAGAGTGTGAAATCGCACCGTCACGGTGTGTAATCGTCG